>JACVBY030000387.1:370543-470147 GCA_017589505.3 Metroxylon sagu
AAACCGGATGTAATCAGAGAAATTTGTTTATAATACATTTTGTCTTGAACGCTTCACTAATCACAGGCTGTTAACTATATCACATCATAACTGATTGCTGAGTTGCTCTGCTGCCGTTTTCTTCTTTTCTTTCTAGTCTGAGCTTACTACTTCAATTCAACGTGTTTAGCAGCAAGAGTCATCATTCTTAAGCTCTGATTTTTGTCTGACGATGGAATGCAGTTTAAAACTCAGTCTTCAAGTTTAGAACAAGGAAATCTTGAGGTTTTTATGAGCTTACAATCTTGATCTTAGCAGGTAAAATCTCCTGGTATTCTTATTTGGAACTTTCAGCCATCGCTTGCTTATGTATACGATCAGAAAGAAATAATAACATGGGAAAACCTATCATTCTTGAGTCTTGGAAATTATATTTCATCACTTCGACTTCCAGAAGCACTTAAAATAAGTGGACCGCAATGGGCAAATGATTGGAGAATGCTTAAGCACGCATATCAGTTCCATCCCAAAGCATACTGCATAATTTACAGGGAAAGAAATTTTGCTGGATTGGAGATTTGCTAGAAGGATACATGGAACACTGTGTTTCTGTAACAGCACCACCTTCTCGGTCCTCGGCTGTTTGTTGAACAGTGTCACTACGGCCCAGTCGGGGGTTTGAAGGGCGGTGGAGAGGGCGAGAGGAGAGAAAGAATGAGGTACCTCGAGTGTTCCTGTATAAGCCAGTGAATTTGTGTTGAATGGATTCCCTGATAGAACCAGTCTCAACCCAAGTAATTTTTGCCTCTGAGATGCGTGACCTTTTGGTTGGATGTCAGAGAATTTGCCAAGGTACGCTAAGAATACTGTGCTTTCTTAGTACAGCTTAGTGAGCAGTGAAATCTCAAATCTAGACAAACTGAAAGACCAGAACTTTTTCTAAGCGCTCGAGACCCACCACTCATCCTTCTTCAAATATACGACCGTCTGAGCTTGTATCTCAGGCATAATTTTTCTTTGGCAGGAGGCTCACACAAGCACACAGGATGGTCCTAAGCTGTAGATTAGGCACTTGAGAAGAAATTGCATGCATGGGAAATGCCCGTTGACATTCCTTAAAGAGAAGAGGAAGGGGGGGGGGGGGGGGGGGGGCGGGCAAATGAAATTAAAGGACAAGCCGAAAAGAACCACGGGTGCCAGGGCAGGATCTGCATCATGTCCCAAGAATAAGTTGGGCAGCAATCCAAACACCACCAACATGGATCCCTTTTATGAATCAAAGTAAATCAAACCACAAGAACATTTTAAAGCTGGTCATCCACCAGTGTGGAAACCTTCATAAATTAGTGTCAGTTTTTTTCCCCCACAGAAAACTTGAGCAAGTTGAGGACAAAAGTTCAAGCAAACGAAATCAGTAGATTCATCAAGAAACTCATTCTATTATGAACTGATAATTTATGTAACTAATAACTGAATGTACAAAGCTGGTTCATATGAATTCAACAATCTGAAAAAATGAACTGTTGCATAGAGCTAATAATTTACAGGTAAGTCCACCTTATTTTCTTTTCTTCTTGCTGTTGTCATACCAAGATTAGGTGTGCAAGAACAGTTATTAGTTAAAACAATCTAGAATCAACTCATCGACTAAAGTATGGCCTCAAATCAGCCTCCTTGCACTTCCCTCAACATACTGGATATTTCAGATATATTCTACAAGAAATAAGCATCGAACTCACTTAGCTTCTCTCCTGACAATGACGGTTTCACCTTTCAGACAACAATAAGAGTAGGCAGCCACTCTTTATCATTAAGCCTCCAAGTCTTCTCCAACGCACTCCATGATTGCATTCGCTACTTGAACACATTTTAAACATACTTGAGTATTAGCTTCCCTATATAGCAAGCATGGCAGTTTAATTTTCCAAAGGCTGAGACCGACCAGCAAATATCTGCGAATGCTCATGATTGCTGGTCTTCTGCCCTAGTACACAGAAATTCCCAGATTGAAGATCCAGCAATAGACTTTCCCAGATGCAGCAGCACAAGATTTTACATTCAAGATCAATGTCTGGGAGTGGTTCATTGATCTCAGGCAGAAGCCATTTCCCAAGGCTGATACTGAACGTCAAATATCTGTGCAAGCTCAGGGACCCATGGCATGTACTTTCTTTATCCCTAGCTCAAGAAAAAAATTCCAGATTCCTAATCCAGAGATAGACTTCTCCAAATGCAACAGCAGGCATAACCAGCTTTTGAGATCAATGTGTGGGAATGGTTGATTGATCATAGGCAGCAGCGCACAATTATTTAATTTGTATTTGCTATCAAGGATCCCTGACAATAAGATGCCATCAAAGAGAATTCTTGACATTTCCTTCACCTCCTCTTTGCCAACTATACCAGAAACGGAGAATTGTATTTGGCTCTTACCTTGCTGCTTCGTTCTTCTCACTTCTCTACCAAGGTGGCAGATTGGCATTTGCAATTTTGATGCAAAAAGTCGCTTGGCAGCGGCATTTTAAAATTTGCAATACTGAAGCAGACACGGATGTTTTACTGAATTTCACGTCAGTCACCATGATGCACTGGCATAAGCTTAATTCATGATGTGGTGCAGTCCCTACCTCATCAGCAAACCTAATGGGGCAAGGGCCAGGGAATATCTTCACAATGCAAGAAAATAGTTACTAAGAAGTTTTGCATCATACACTGACCAATTGCTTTTTATCAACTATGACCATATTAGCCATTACTAGCTCTTTGAATTGGATGGCAGACATGATCAAAAAGATGTTTCCCCTCACTTTGGTGGGCATGAGATTAAGAGGCCAATTAGCTCCAGCTGTCAGATTCAATTCCTTTGCAGGCGTCCATTAGGATTCCTTTCATACACGTCCTTTGACTGATCATTTGTATTTAGCATGGAAACAGACTGGATGCACAATACTGAATTTTGAAAGTAAGTCTTGCATGAATCTAGGAAACTTTAACACTCTCTCTGGCCATCCTTCGTTTCTCCTCATCAGAACGAAACTTGAGTTCCTCGTATGCTTTCATGGAACTAGACGTAAAATTTTCCATAGCTTCAAAGATTTGTCTCAAACTTAACTGCAGACTACTTACTTCAGCAGCTGGGCCCTGAAGCACTCCTCCAGATAAGGCTATACCACTCTGACCGGAGATCAGGACTAATTTCTTGTTTTGTGCTTCCAATGCCTTGCGCATTTTCTGTTCATCTCTTTCCATGATCCTAAGTGACCTATCCATATCTCTATTTGCCATCAACTTCTGGCGCTGTACTAGTTTGTGCTGTTCCCAGAGGTGAAGAACATTAGCGGAGAAAGCTTTCATAGCATCAACAACTTCTGCCTCAGATATCCTATCCATAGTTTGTGACCAGTAATTACAGATGACAAACACAGGAGGTGCACCTAACCTTCCAGGAGAAAAGGGTGGAACTCCGTCATCCGTTACCTCAGGCACATAATGAAGACCTTTTACAAGCCAACCATTCAAGGCTTTGACAAAGCTCCTCTGAGCATAAAACCAGGCAAAGAAATTGCCAATCCAGTCCAGCAGCTCCAGCTCTAACCTCTTGGTTGCTTCCATATGAGCATCACCAAGCTTTCCACCAGATACAATAGAATCTAGGTCTTCAGCTTCTGATACAGCGTGACACTGAATATGATGGCATTCTAACATAACTCTCCACATTCTCATTAACCTGCAAAATTATTTTCACCTAAATTAAACACGTATCTGGTTAAACCTCATTATACTTACTAGTCAAAGCAAAGGCCAATACAAACCAAATGAGAGCTACAGAATGCTTCTCCTATTTAGAAAGACTTAAATCCACAACAACATGCATGCACACGCCTAAAGTATCAAGGAACAACAAGGAAGTCAACTTCATATTAAGTATGACATCAGTTGATGAACAATAAATTAGCAGTGATAACCTCGTAACACATGTTGATCTAGCAAGCAGGTATTGCAGGCACAATGCATGTTACCTGAATTGGACAAATGACCAAACTGAAGAATTAAGGCCCTGTTTAGGTATGGAAAACTGGGACTGTTTTCTGAAAAAAAATTCCATAGAAAACAGAAAATAGAAGGTTCAAATATATTATATTTCTAAATAAAAAATTAGAAAACTTTTCTAAAGTTATACTGGGTCTTGGAAAACATCTCAGAGATGTTTTCTAGTATTTTCCATATAAAAGTGAGGTCCATTTTCCCATATTTTTCTAATAGAAAATAGGCATATTCTAAAGGGATGTTTTCCAAAGGGATTGCTCTCATCCCAACCCCTTCTCCTCCTCCCTCAATGATGATGACAACGACAATGACGATTATGACAGTAATAATAATGATATTATTAATATTAAAATATTATTATTATTATTATAAATTATTATTATTATTATTATTATTATTATTATTATTATTATTATTATATGATGATGACAGTGCTTTCATCCTAATTTTCAAATTTTGTGCATGTAGAAAACAGCTATGATATGGGCAACTTTTCCAATTTTCTCACAAAAAAAATTAAAAATAGAGTTGAAAATTGGAGATGGAAAATGAAAAATGTTTTCTACAACTAAATAGGCCCTAAAAGTATCAGGCAAAAAAAAATGCAGTTCCCTCTAATGTATCTGATGGAATAAGAAGTTTGTGCATCAGAGTTTTTTTTTTTTCCAAAAAAAATTGGTTTCTTACTGGAGCATATCCTATAGTCCCCCAAGTCAGAAGAAAATATATTCAAGTCTGGCAAAATAAAGCAACTAATCTATCCGTAATAGTCATGAAAGTTGTTGCACTTATGTTTCCATGATTCTCTTTGCTAATCTTTTACATCTTTTTTTCATGATAAAACGAAACTGATTTTATTCTTTTTTGAGGGACAAATTGATATTTATTCACAATCTTGAAATATTACAGTTAATTTTTTGTAACTTTTCAATGTTGATTGCATGCATGATCATTTGTTTGCTAAAATCTTTGCAAATGTTTGCTAACATTTTTTGTTCATGAAAAAACATATTGATATCAGCTCTTCAGAAATTTTCATTTCCGTCAACTAGTCTTCAATATATCTGCTTCATAAATTATCAATTGCTTAGAGGCCATTAGGGTCTCCATTTGCCTTGCATTTGGGTCCCACCCATTTAGAGATCAAAAATTCTACTGCAATGCACGCTAAAATTGCATCCCTCTAGGCAAAACATCACTAGCAAGAAAACCCACTGTACCGCTAAGCACAAAGCAGGACATAACTTGTTTTCTTTCGTACAACTAATGAATTTTCTCACACTTCCTTTTATGCCCTTTAATTTTCGACAAAATCCAACATTATGCTTAAGATTTTAAAGTTATCTTGTTATGTCTTTTGCAATATCCTTAATTATTGAATTCTTAAAGCTCTCAAACTCCGATTCTCAGGCACTTTTCTACTTTTATAAAGCATTTTTTTTCTTATTTAAATATTTTTTGTTCAAAATTTTGAACACATATCAACGTTGCATCAAGCTAAATGCAAAATAAATAAATAAATAAATAGATATTTCTATCCAACAATTTCAAATGCAACGCAACACAGAATGCAAACAAAAATGCAAACGATATAACCAACAAGCCCTTAGCTGGAGGTGCAGAACAATGGTTGCATTGTTGAACATGTCAGAAAATATTGGTTGAGACATGTCTGTGAAGTTTTGAAGGGTCTATGCTATCAATAGCATATTTGACACAACAAAAACTTGGCTCATGCATTGCATGTGGTTTATTTAATAAAAGGGGACTTTTGGTGGATTGCTCCAGTCCCTTAGAAAGCAATAAATTTAATAAATATGCTCGTGATTTTCTTTCATACTAAAATCAGTCACTTTTTGCTTCTGTTTAAACAGAAGTACGATGAGTTCATTGCTAGCCCTTTCTCTGACAGTATATATGAAGGTAAATTTACTAAAAGGAGAATGTACTTCTGCTTGAATTCAATGAAAATGATCACTTTGTACTTCTTTTCAAACCTATATGTTTTCTTGTTTTCAATTTCTTTCCTCCCCAAGGTTCTCATCTCATCCGAGATCCCCATTTGTGTCAGTATCAGACACCTCCTGATGCAATATATTGAAAATCTCAGCCTCCAATATCTTGGCCAATATAAACCCATAAATCTCAAGATAGCTAATACAACATAAACATAGCAGCCAATATTTCTTGAATTATTTAAGCTTGAGATCTCGGACATCTCAATAGTAGGCCGAGACCAAGACCAAGACAGAATCAAGATCTCAGTTTATCTCAGCCGACATGGGAAAAAAGGGAACTTACAAACGGAACCAAGATATTGGTTACTATTTCAGGACCAAGATAATGAGATATTGGTCGATATAGTAAATCCAATATTAGCAGCTACATTAAGACACTAGTTTTAAAATTTATTCTTAAAAAAACCTACTTACAAAAGGGAAAGGATGATGAAAAAAAATCTGCTGATAAGCTCATATTGTATGGCCAATGTCTCTGAATTTCTCATATATATCGAACAAGATATTTGGACCCATGTTATTAACATCAAATCTCAGTGCAAGAAAGTTACAGATGCTATACCATCATAACTACAAACCCTATCCAAATTATTAATGACTTTACTTGCGATTTAAAATGTGATATTAGATCTTTATCAAATACTATGTACAGATATACAGAGTAAGTTTGAATGCATGCATAAATATGGCAAGTTTCAAACCATACGTAAAGATGGGCCATGGATTCAATTCTTCAAAGCTTATAACTTAATAATACCCAAATATCGTACCATTCAAAAGAACATCCCTTAGTTAGTAGACAGGCGCCATTGAATCCAGGTGTGAGTTAAAGGAGGCAAATCCCTCAAGAAAAATATAGAATAGGGAAATGCCTAGGAAGCACTTTTGGGATGAGTTTCTAGCTACTAAGAAAAATCCACCATAGTCATCACCATTGTTAATCCAAACTGAAAAATTAAATTGGCTAAGTAATTCCTGATGACAAGATGATGATTTTTTTTAGTACCTAAGTCCAGAAAATCATATAAGTAAAAGGTATTTTAAAGTTTCAATGACAGGGTGGGGCTTTGAATTAGAATAAGAATCCTAGCACAAGCCGTGAATTTTAACAACAATTGCTAGGATATGGCCTTGCGTATCTGAGACTCACAACCGTCATCAATCTGACCTTCATCCATCAAGGATGCAGGATGGAAGGGGAAGTGTGTCAGTGATGAGGGGAGGACCAAATTTTAACCTACACACTTGTGATCCACACCTGCAATGCAGATGGTTGATTCTTAAGGAGGGAAACCTTGTAGTTCACTCAAGAGAAGGTATTTCATGGCTGTTATCCAATCAATTATGATTGTTCAAAAAGCATTTTTCAAAAACTCATTCCCAGTTTAGGCTTATGAACTTCCTTCTCTTCTATAATAATTTTTAGACAGCAACTGTGAAAGAGCCTATTTGCCAAAAGAAAAGTGCATTTGCAATCAACTCTCAGGCAATTGGCTTAAAACCTACATGTGGAGATTACAAATCCGCAGACAAAGGCTAGGATATGTGAGCATGGCAGTATACACATGAAGGCATGTTGGTATTTATGCTTACATTTAGATGTAGACATAAAATCTAATGGAGCATACAGTAAACAACATACCCTTCGATAAGCTCACTAATCTGAGGCCACAATTCATCATCCCTCAGCTTACTGATCTTCGTTGAAATAGAATCAACAACCTGAATCGCTATTCTTATCTTTGTAGATAACTTGCTGATCAAATTTTCAACTACCTCAAGCTTATGAGCCTCCTCACCCCTTTCACTTAGGTGTCTCAGCTGTCTGCGTTTCTTATCATATAGAGCTCGCATCTTTTCTTCAGCCTGCAGAAGTAAGCAAACATTTACTAGAGCTAGTAATAGACAATAACAAAATAAAAAAAAGTAAGAAGAAACCATTTCACTGCAAAAACACCATCAATCATGTCTCAAACAGTGAATAATTATGTTCTGAAATAGGAAACATGAGGCCTTTCATTGCAGGGTATGCATGAACCTTTAATCTTTACCCAATGTATTATGGAGTTGGTTGAATTCAGAATGCTTTACGGTAGAATCTTAAGATCAAGACAAGGTTTTAAAGAACAGATATCCGAGTTCATCACTGTTATCACAGGGCTGGTGGGATTCCGAGATGAACTAGACTATCGGTTTATCTCAGCTTAGAAGGAAAGCGAAAGATTATTTTCAAAGGCCAAGATTTACAGAGATAAGGTGAAATTGAAGGACCGGCAAATCAACAAACAGAGAAACCATCCAATTAGGTAAAAGCACTATTTACTTTCCTTTTATGTTTTGAGTATATCCTTTACTTATTAACTCTCTTCTTCTGCCATTTTCTTCTCTTAGTCTGGAACTTAAGTCCGCTCTCAACCATAGCACACCATCCACAAGCAAAATCGTCAATGCCCCATTGAATGTATCTCACATCTTTTGAAAACATTGACCAGTCTATCCTTTCAATAGGTGGCCCTTCTGTCTCCTGATTCTCTTCCCCTTACGTCTGGGGATGATTGACCCACCATAAACTATCATCATTGCCAATGTCATTCATCTCAAACTCACTCTTATTGTGGAAACAACCTACACCTCCCCAAGCGCTGCATTTCATCACTGCAACCCTCTTCTCCAAGCCAGATAACAAGGACGGAATCACCAATGATTCCACATCCCACCAACCAAACCCCATGACATGGATCCAATCTTCCTCCTAATCCAAGAAAAAGTCAATGGCTTGGGGACAATGCTACGGAAATGTCAGGAATATAACAGTATGCTGTCTCCTGATATTTCAGCATATATCAGCTTATAATGGCTGAGATAATAGTGCCCAATACTGATACTGACACAAACTGATACCTTAGCTGAGATGAAAACATAGGATCAAACGAAACGTATGACACAAAGTAGAAATATGTCATCAGAACAATATGATGCAAAACATCATGCTGATAACAATGTTGTAGCGTACACTCCGACGTTTGGGGAAAGAAGGTGATAGGAAAACAACCAGGTGACAAAGATTCCTAACACCCAATATGTCTTTCTACATGAAGATAACTAATCAGGCCATTTTCTTGCTAAAAAAATCAATTGGAAAGCGACCAAAAAAAAAAAAAAAAAAGAATCTATGTATGCCCTTCAATTTTCTGAAGAAACGCATAGGACCAAGGACAACTTCTTAAATATAATTATATCCTTACAACTAATTATGACGTAGAAGCAAAAAAAAAAAAAAAAATATGATGGTTAACAACTTAACTTACGAGGTCTATAAACCTTCTAGGAGCATGATCCAAAGAAGGAAATTAAAATAAAATTCAAGTCCCCTGAATCTTCTGTATTGGTGATTATTGATCCCATGCTTTATCATTATGAAATCAATAATTATCAACCTAGTTAAACATATGGATGCTTCCGTAGTATAGGCTCGATAGAAAACAAAAATCAACACGCAGCAGCATCACAAAGACACCTACAAGTTGGTAAACTTACCTTGACTTCGTCAAGGAGCTTCAGCTCCCACATGTACAACTTCTGCAACGTCGATGAAAGATTACCACAGCTCATTGCCTTATCCTCTTCAAATTCCAATGAACCTTCATTTTCAGGAGTAGCGGAAGGAAGCCCACAAACCATCATGGCCGACACTGCTTCCAGTAACAATTTACAGAAAGAAATTCAAACTTTGCACCAAACAAAATATCTAAACCAAAGCAAAACCATTAAAAAGGAAAAAAAAATAAAAAAATAAAAAAATCAGCTTGGTTCCTTCACCTTTATAAACAGAATTCTTCTGGTGATATGGGAGCTTTCCCACTTCAAGCATTTTAGAGACCTCATTGGCCGACTCGGACGCCCTATCAAACTGGGTCTTAATCTCCTGCACAACCTCGGAAACATCATGATATTGTCTGGGAGGAGGAAATGCAGCCACATTCCGCTGTTCCCCTGGCCGCTGAACCCCGTCAGCCACTACATTCTTCTCCACCACATCAACCTCATGCACCGAACTGCCACCACTACTACCCTCCCCTGACTTCGACGTGCGATGAAGACCCTCCGCAACATCGCTGATGTCATCCTCTTTCGCCTCCACTGCAGCTGCCTTAGCAGAGGCAGCAGCAGCAGCAGCAGAGGTGGAAGCCACGGACTTTTGGTCACCATAGGCTTCCTTCACAACCTCGTGCTCCTCGTCCTCTAAATCGGGGATCCCTTCCTCCTCTCGGACGTCCCTCGAGTTCCGGCCGGGGGTATAGGGAGCATAGTAGTTATCATCGTAGGGCTGGAAAGGGTTGAGGAAGTCCCAAGTGGAGGTCGTCGGAGGCGAAGGGGGAGGCGGCGGCGCCTTGGAAGTGGTGGGAGAGGCCATGCCTGCCGGCGCAGCGGGCGGCGGAATGTTAGGAGGAGGAGATGAAGATCCAAAGAAGCCACCCATCCCACCATAGCTGGGATAAGGGTAAGGGTTAAAGCTTGGATTTTGAGAGGGATGGGGGTAGCCATAATAAGGGTAGGCAGAGTTGGGGGCCTCGGCGGAGCCGAAGTGGACGGCCTCGGAGTTCTGCGGCGGCTGCTCGTAGGTGATGGAGGAGGCGGGAGGGGGATGGTTGCGGGCGTAGTTGAAGTTAACGAAGGTGGGGCCCGGGGCGCCGTCAGGGTGGAGCTGGATAGGAGACGATCCGTCGGAGTGGAGATGGAAATCCTCGTCGGAGTCCTCTTCGGAGGAGTGGAACTGGATGTGGGAGCCGGAGTGGGAGCGCGAGTGGGAGTGGCGCCCGCCGGAGGCGGTGGAGATGGCGGCCGGGGGAGGGGTGGGGACCAGAGGGGGGAGGGGGTCTCCCTTGCGTTGGGTGGGGAGGGGGAGGACGGGGTAGCCGGGCGGCACAGCGTGGCCACCGTGGAGGAAGCTGTGGAGGGCGGCGCCGACGGAGCGGAGGGATCGCGCGTATGCTGCGTGCGCGTCCGCAAGAGCGTAGCGGTGGCGGATGGCATCGGCGAGCAGCAGGGTGCGGGCGCGGCAGAGCACGACGGCCTCCTTGTCCTCGACCTTCGACCCCGCACAACCCATCGCAGCAAAAGAGTACCAAATCAAGAAAAAACAAGAGGGCAAGGCAGCAGAAAAGAGATCATCACATCATGGGCACCGAAGAAAGAGAGAGATCAGATCAGATTCAAGGTTTGGGGGGAGCAGAGAGAAAGGGGAAAGCAGGAGGAGGAGAAGGAGGAGGAAGAGGAGGAGGGGGAGGAATCTTGGAGCTTTCCGCTTATGGGTGCCAGCAAGGAGAGCGTCGTCGGGATGCAGAGAAGAAAGAAGTGGGGTTGGGGTGGGAGGTGGGAGGGAAGGTAGGCAAAAACCATGGCGACGTCGTCGATGGTATCAATACGGCGAGGATAAAAAAAAAACAAAAAAAAAAAAAAAAGAGTACTGATGGCAGTAGGATGGATGGATGACTCGAAAGAAAAGTACAGTAAAAATTATCGATCCGTTCTATGAGAGAGAAGGGGGCAAGTAAGCGCGAGAGAACGCAGTGTGGGCACTAGAGAGAGAGAGAGAGAGAGAGAGAGAGAATCGTCCGTGCATTGACGCTTGTCGCCGTCGTGTGACGCCTTTAATTTTATTCTTTTTTGAATTGCTTTCCTTTTCGGTTGGATTACTATGCAACCGATGATGACAGGAATGCCCCTGGCGTGGGACTACTGGCGATGTTATTATTTGCATCTAATTCTTGCAGGAGGGTTGGTGATTTGTGGCCCAACGGCCCTTCGTTCGTTCTCGTCGTAGTTAGCAAGCAGCTGCGACCCCCTCCCCTGTACGAGTCCTAAGCCTGGGCGGTTGGTTTAAGCTTTTTTTTTTTTTTTTTTTTTGATTCAAAGACAGCGAATCCATGTGGTTCAAGAAGAAAGACCAAAGACGATTGGAATTAAAATAATAGTATTGGTTGGGTTATCGTTGACGAATATGGAGACGCCGTGGATGTTGGTCGTGACCACACCAACTCTCTGCATCTATATATATATATTTCACTATTACATTAAATTTATTGCTAAGACAGAGAGGCAAGTATCAATCAAATAAGTTTTCTGAATAAGCCAAACGATTACGTTGGTCGTCATTTTCGAGCAGTGCAGTGCAGTGCAGTGCAGTGCAGTGCACATCGCTTATTTTAGAATGCGGTCAGAAAGCAGCGGTGCTTCCTGGTTGCAACCGGTCCGGTTTGAGCAACGAGAGTAGGCGCGCGAGCGAGTCAGCCCACAGGAAACCGCCAGCTTTTCGTGCCAAAAAATTCGACCAACTCTACCAAAGAAAACGAGGGGGATTCCTTTTTTTTCCCTCCAGCATTAGTCTAACCTAATCCTCTCTTTATAGCATTTTTCTACGACGTTTTTCTGACCCTCTCTATCGTGCCGGCGAAAAGTAAAAGGCTTATTAGATCAGGCGTTTAAATTCTCAGTCGCCATCTGCCGTTTGACCGCACACCATCTGATGCGCGAGAGGGCACCCATAAATGCCAATAACTTTGGACCAACTCCTTCTGGGACGCTGGCTGTAGACTCGAAATTTGACGCTTTGAAATGGCGTTTTGACCGTCTTTGTTTAACTTGCTTCCAAGTGGCTGCCGCGTTGAGGAGATGAGTCGCAATTGAGGGTTTCATTGGGGTTGGAATGCGGCCAGCGCCAACCGAGAGGTTGCGGCACGCTTCGTGGCAGCGTGGGAGGGAAGAGCGAAGGGCACGACTCTCTGACTCCTTGCTCAACCGTCACGTTGGAAGGACAATGATTAAGACGTTGTTTTGAAGAAATAATTCTGAGGTTGTTACTTGGGAAGGGAGAGCAGAGACGTTTGCATACGCTTCTTTTTATTGGCAAAGTTATCTAAAGAAATGGCGTTGGACATCAAAAGAGCTTTATTGATTTTTTTTTTTTTTTTAATCTTTATCTTTATCTTTAAAAAAAATTTAAAAAATATCAAGTTTGATTTGAAATGATGATTAAACCATCTAGTACTAGCTGGTTATTGGTGCCAAATGGCCACCAAATAAAACAGTGAAACATTATTAATTGATTTAAAAATATAGGAGACTAACTTTAGTAAATTGAAACATATTTTTTAAATCCATTAAAACTAAATAAGGCGATGAATATAGTTATTTATCGATTAAAACATATTTTTGATTCTTAAGGCTTTTCTGTCAATTTTTTTGATTGTTTTAAAAATATTATATTTTTAATATTATGTAACATAAAATTAGTTAAAATTGTTGAATATATAAATTAATTTGTAGGATGATAATAATAAAAAAATATAATAATTTTAAAATATGATAGCTTAAACTGTAGTGGTTTAATAGGAATAGATGGTGGGAAGGCATCATCATGATGTTATTCTTTGTGTCTCGTCCTTGAGTGCTCAGAACAATGGAAGCCAAGTCATATAATTATAAAGAGAGAAAAATGGCGACTGTGATGATGGAGGGCTCCGGTGTTGGTGTATGACGGATATGTCAATGATAAGATCACGAGAAGGTTTGACCTTTGAAACGAGGGGACCGAAGGATGAACATTGTAGCATTTAACATGGCATCACTGTTGGATCAAAGTTGGCAAAGAGTGGTTGGCTATCGCACGTGCAAGAGACCGAGAGCGTCGCTTGCATTGCGAGCATGGCTCAAACTGAATTTTTTTAATTTAGTCAAAGATTAAAAAGCATGCAAACATGATCGCCAGCTGCAAAGAGAATAATATCGTTGATCGAATGGCCAACTTCGTAGCATACAATTCTTCCATTATTTCACGTGTTTGAAATTAATTCCAAGCACCAATCGAGACGAAGACTATATAGCTCAAATAGTACAGCGCTATATGACTCAAAATGAACGGGCTTTCAGAGGAGTACAAAAGATCTGATTTTTTTTTTTTTTCTTTTTCTTTCTTTCAAAAAGATCTTCCCACCTAACCCTTTCTAAAATTCATTCTGAGATTAATTTAAGCTTTTATTTGAGCTCGCTTGGCTAGAAAGTTTATGACTATTTCAATATGCGCACAAAAGAGTCCTCATGTTTTGATCCATTCAACAATGGATGGTTGGATGATTTTGAATTCTAAAATGGATTACAAAATATAAAAATCTCTACTAATTATTAGTATTTTTTTGTGAAACATGTTACCTTCTAGTAGTTTGTTATATGTCACCATCCAAATATATTCATCCTAAAACATTGCGAAATATCAAACACCTTCACACACACACATGCACACAGTAAAAAAAAAATAAAAATTACATGTGTATAAACTATATTGAATTTAAGAACATAGATTATGTTAATCACATCAATATTTTAAAATTTTCAACTTTTTTCACTAATAATGACTTTGTCATAATTTTTTTCTTTTATACATATTTTTCAAGAAGGTGTGAAAGAAATGTAACATGTTACCCATACTTCCTCCAAAAATAAATAGCATTTCTTTTTTTATTTTTTTTAAGGTAATAAATATTTAATTTAGGGGCATTTCTACTTTTTTTTTTAATATTAGATATTTTAATCATTTGATTTTATTTTAGAGAATATAGATATTTTATTATTTGTAACCGATTATGAATATGGCTAATGTACTAAAAATGTTGTGCTTCCGTTTGTCCATATGTATTATTGAACTTATCCGTTCATGTCAAAGCCATTACCATGTTGCTGTACAGTGAGGAGGGAGGACACAATGGCTATGTGAAGGTTATTGGCACGATTGGATATGCAGTGAGAAAACAAATAAGATAGGGTTTATAGAAGCTCTTGTGAAAACCTCTATCATGATAAAACATATTGCGATGAAGAGGCAGCAGAGACAATGGCTTCGATGGGTCTATCCAAGCAAAAGATATGCATTATGTTGCAAGGTAAGTTATCGGTAAAGTAACTGATATGATAAAACTATCGAAGAAAAATAATTTCTATAGAGAAATAAAAAAAACGATGGCTTTAATAAGAAAATAGACAGAATAACAACTCTTTGAAAATGTGATGAAGAAAACCACAGTTGGATCCAATAGAAAAAAAAGTTGCCTCAAAGCGAAAAAGAGAAAAATATATATATATATATTATATCGATGATTTTAATTAATTTATTTTTTTAAGGAAAATAATGAAAGGGTACCATACGACGTAAGTTTAAAGTATTAGACATTATTTTCCTAATCGTCAATGTCACAAAATATTAGCATTTTAAATCTTGCTTATGTCACGTTGATGGAAAGGGGTTGCATAAATTGTTATAAATTGGCTTTCGTAGATCGGCCTCTCTGACAGGATCTTTGATCGAGGATACAACAACTCCAAGTTGACGAGATACGGCTGAGACAAAGACTTTCGACTTACGATAAAATAATATTTATATACTCAAAGCTAAAGGTCTAATCATCCATGCAATCGAAGTGTAATTTAATCCGATGCAACCATCGCATTTGATCTCCAGAATCATTCAACTCAGCAGCGAAATTACGATAATATTAAAAAAAAAAAATCTAAAATTTAAGTTAGTTCGTAAACTATAATTTTTTCTTGATAAAAAATGATCGAAGTTAACTTTCTCTCGAAAGAGATGACCTATAAATTAGACAAATTTAATCTAAAATCGGAACAGGTATATATCAAATCCACTAATTAAATGGGATCGTACTTGCATCAATACAAGCCTTTTATCTTAGCTAAAATCTTTGATGACATAAATGATTTTTTTAGTACCAACTACATATTGTTTTTATTTATATAACCTCGTATGTACGTAGGAGTAGGAATGGCAATGTTTGATGGATTTAATCTACCTAACTTGATTTAATTTATAAAATTATTATATTTAATTTAAGATTTTTGATTTATTTAATAGATAGATGAGATTAAAATTAACAAATTTTTGACCTCTCTTTTATCTGAATCAATCTACAATTAGTTTGATCCGATCCAATTATCATCTTATGTTAAAGAATCCTTATGCTAACTTGGTATAAGAAAGCCATCATTGGATTCATAATAGTTAGTAAAATTTATAGAGATGTGATCAAATCATGACACACAATCATCATTTGATAAAAATGTATTGTTTTAGATGAAAAATGGAATGCTCAATCGCACCTCTTAATTAACATATGTTTTATTTAAGATAGTTATTAGCTTTAGTTATTAGGCAACAACTACCTCTCACAATTTGCAAAAGAGTAATTATTGTTAAACTCTAACAGCTGTACCAAACAAGAGACGTGACATTGATAAATTTTTGTAATATCTTTTCTATTGTTTTAAATCAAATTTTAAAATATTTCAACGTTTCATCCCTGTCTAGTTAATTAAGATCTCCATTTATTTCGGCGGCATTCATCGAATGACATTGTCATCACGACGAACTTCGCATTGATTGAATTGAGTGCGATAAAACGATGGCCACAAAGAAGGGACCCATCTCTGGTGGTGCTGCTGCGCCGTTACTTCAACATAAATACACGCAGTCAGCCAGGGATCAACTGGTTAACGGGACCTCAGCCTTCGCCCTGAGTGGTCCAACTAATTCTTTCTTATATTTATTTTTTTTATAAAGTTATGATAATATTTTATTTTATAAAATAATTAATTTTATTAAAATAAATATATATTTTTTATTTTCTATCTGTTTAGTATTTGATTTTTTTTTTAATTTTTATTCTCATCATTTCTCTACACCGTATCTTCATAGAACAAGGTTTCTAGAGAATTTTTTATTTTTTATTTTTTCACTGAAACCGCATGCACTTCCTCCTTTAAATTCTGCTGGATTTGGTGGGACGATTTAACCTTTTTTTTTTTTTTTTTTTTTTTTTTTAACGTTAAAATCTCTGTTGCTGGTGGGGTTGGGTGGGTTGTTCTTGTCGTGGACGCAGAACGCCTTAAAAGAAGACATCAATTCGAGGAAAAGTTGGTGAATGGTCTCCAAAAAATAATCTTGGCGTTTGTCCCGACCTGCGCCTCAGCGGAGCGGCCGAGAGCTCTCCTTTCCGGATGTGGGAGTTGCGAATTAGTTCTGGAAACTCAAAAGGGAAACTAGGGTTTAGGTGGTTCAGCTACTACCCTCGTTTCCACAAGAAAACCAACAAGTTGGGGCTTGCCCAATGCTTTTTATGCCCTAATTTGGACTAAACTCTAAGAGCTAAGGCCATATTTCATTACCAACTGAGACCAATAATTAACCCATACAAATTTGTATCCACTGTCTAAGAATTTGTAATTGTTTGTTCTTGATACAAGCGTCTCACTTATTGATATTTTTAATCGATGGCAATGATAAGAATGGTCTCATCTCTCTCTCTCTCTCTCTATATATATAGTTGTCTTTTATACCTTACTATTGTGCCATGCTTTTCTTTTTCTTAATTATAATTACATGATATTGTGTCGCGTATCCTCCTTACTTAATTATGGTCACATCCTTCTTTCTTCGGTCATATAAGATTATATCTATTACTGTATAGAAATGCCAAACGAATCGGTTCAGATTATAAAAGGATCGGATCTAATACGAGTTGGTCATAAAAAACATCAATCTGAACCCAATCTATTTATTAAACAGATTAGAATTTTAAATTTGAATCTGATCTATTTAATAAATAAGTAATTCAATCCGATCCGCTTAACCTCTGAACTGGTAATGAAAAAGCCAAATATCAATCTTTTTACCTATTTAACTCATTTAACCTGTTAATCACTAATATAAATAGATTAGATAAATGGGTCAATCCAATCCAACTCGATCCAACTAATTACTTAAATGGATTAAATAGGTTGAGAACATTAAATCCAAATCCGATCCAATTAATATACAGGTTTAGATAGGTCAATCTGTTTATAATCTGAACTCTAAATCAAACTTGTTTATGGTGAGTTGAATATGGGTTAGATTTATTTTTGCCATCCTTAGGGCTATATGATAATCGTGCAATGCAAAAAAGAAATGTGATTGGTTTGAATAGAACCTACATATGTACTTCATGTGCAATAATTAACCCTTTTTTTTCCTTCTTTAAGATAGAAATGCCCCCATTTTGATGTGTTTTATGTTATATTAATGCAGGCTTATAAGGTTAGACTAGTGGAGTACAAGAAATATGTTGGTGTTTTAATTTGCTTTAACTCTGTCATTCTCCTTCTTTTCTTTTGTCATGAAGCAATTCCTTGGGTAATATGAAGGTGGCATTCGCTCATCGCCGATTCATTTATGCTTGATAAAAATGCCAACGTGAGTTATAAGAGCAACAATATGGGGCATGCATACACAAACAAATGATGCAATTTAGATTCACAGTAAGTAAAATTGAATTCACTGAATAATCAATGCAAACTTCAAGATTCATGATTTATTATTGTTATTACTGCATCACTTGCTTCATGATGCTAAGCATGAATTTTAAAAGTCCGTTCTTTATTCCAAGTGGGCCCATGAGTGAAAACTTGTGAACCACAGCACATCTAACTTCTACCTATATGAAACTATTTCCGTTGTGGTGACTTCAAAGACCCACAAAACATGTGCTTCCCAATTATCAACTAATCATAGTACCAATCAAGAATGTAATGGTCTTTTCTTGTTAGGAAAATGGAATGCAAGATGTAATTAACCACCTATCCATATATAGTCTTAGAATTAAAATTTTATGGCATCTTATGCATGGAGTCACACCAAGGCCAACATCATCATGTAGCATGTCGAATATAGAGCCATCTTGCATTATTCAATTCAATCTGGGCCCATATTTTGAGCCGTTATCGATGATATTTTTTAGAATCCAATTCTTATGACTTTGATATTCATTTAGATTATGGACAAAAAGGATGTTCATCATTTATTTTGACCTAATAGGGACATTAATTTGCAAATCCTGACATATTCACTAACTATTTACAAGTCACTCTCCTATTTACACTCTAGTGTTCTTGGTTTATATGTATGCTTTATAATTTTCAGATCTAGCCAGCCATCTACCTACCTTGTAAGAAAATAATATTGTTCTGATGTAGTGACACTCAACTTGTTGAGTAACGTTCGGTGGTCGTATGATATTATTGAAAACCTAATGAGATGCGGCAAAATTAGACTCTTGTAAAAGAGAAAAGTAATTGCAAGAAAGCAAATTAATACAAGCTTTTTTCTTATTAAATAATTTGATCATCCAATAGAATACGTATAACATTCTTTTTCTTTTTTAAAAGCAAGACTATGACTACCTTACTTTTCATAATAATTTAACTGCAATATGTCATGTTCTCGGATTTAAGAAATTGGATGATCATGGTATAATCCATGTATTGTTTTATTTTCTTGGATGCATAATGTGCAACCAACTAGCTTATTTCACCTCATGCCATATAGGATGATTGGATAGATGGCTCAATTTTATCTAAAACTAACTCAATTTTACTTTTTTTCTTTTAAAAAAATCTTTTTATGTTGATGAACTATACTTGATAAGATCTCTACTCAAATTTTATTAAGCCTAAATTTCGATGATAAAGATCTCACATCAATGATTTGAGCCATTGAATGTAATCTATTTTTAAAATACTTACATATCAAAATTTATATGATTTTAAAATTCTTCTCTTATATATAACATTGGTAAGAATTAGATAATTTAAATCACACTATATATATGTGTGTATGCATGCATGCATACATAAATATATATGAGCCTAACTTAATTATATTCTAAAGATCTTTAATCAAATCTGGTCAAATGTAAATTTAGATGATGAAAAATTTACTATTTTTTGTGTTATTCAAACTATCCACATTTTTTAAGTATTTGATGTATGAGCTATATGTCTCTAAGTTATAAATTTTTTTGTGTGTGAGCATTTTGTAGATAGTAAATCATATTTCATAGCTTAGAATATTGATGCAGGACCTTCATTATCTAAATTTATATTTGATTGAATTTGAGCAAAGTTCCTCTAGTTAAGCTCATCCTTCATATACATGCATACATATATATACATACATACATACATATACATATACATATATATATATATATATATATATATATAAAGAGAGAGAAGAGAAAGTCAAGTTATAATTTTATAGGTTATATCTTTTCTAAATTATTTCTAAACTACTTATATATAGAAAAATTATGTAATTTAAAAATTCTAGTCTATATATCAAGTATTTAAAAATTAAATAATATTAATAATATAAAATAATTCAATCATATAATTATATATATATATAGAGAGAGAGAGAGAGAGGGGGGTGTTAGGGATCTTCTAAGTCTTTTTGATTTATAAGTAATTAAAAAATAATATATTATATCACATAGTATTTTAATCTATACAAAATTCATCTTATGCAATTTGGATGTGATGTTTGTTATATAAATGATTTAATAAATAGCATGAAAGTTGTTTTAAGTCAAACCTTGGAATCGGAGAGCATGCAGCTCGCTAATTCCAGCTGGCTTGCATCTGCCGACTCAAAACCGTGCACAATTTAATTCATACGGCCGGTCGGCGTAATGGGGGGAGGGTGAAGAGACGGCCAGGGGACAGAGCAGGTATGCCCGCAGCCCCAAGCGTGGTCGCAGCCAAAAGATATTTTCGATCTGCTTCTTTCCTTCCTCCTCCACGGCACCACCCACACATTCTCTCTCTCTCTCTCTCTCTCTCTCTCTCTCTCTCTCTCATCAAATAAAACCAACCTGCCAAGTGAACAGCTCCAGCACTTTGAGGGCCACATGAAACGACTGCCAGTTGACACTGAATCCCACACTATTGCTTGACATGCACCACATGCCTATCCACACCTCTGTGAGCGTGAAATCAGATGGTAACTCCGAGGGATATCCATCTGAAGTGATGGGGATGACATCAAAATCCACATCATTGTTTGGTGTCAAGGGGCCCACAACTTTTATCCTCTGCCTGTTGCTTCGCATATGCTTCACCCGCGGCAAATCCTCTCACTTTTTTTTTTTCTTTTTTTCTTTCTTTTAAGCCGTGTATTCCCACCCTGCGACTTGTTTGTCATACTGGATAAGAACAGTACTGACTGACCGTAGCTACCACCACACGGCAATTGTGGTGGCCTTTTTGTGGCCACGGTGGGTGGAGCTTGTCGCGTTGCTGGCACCACCGGAACGGCTCGTCCATTATAGAGAGTGGAGCTGGTACTCATTGGTGAGAGGGAATAAAAGTTAACAGAGCAAAAGGCCAATGGCCTCTTAAGTAAGGCTTTTGGCTCTAAAAGCCTAGCTTCATCTCGTGGGGGTGGGAGCCCACAGCAAGCTCGGTCTCCATTTTTTTTTTTTCTTTCTTCCTTTCCTTCTCCTTTCCGGACCCTTCTTCACATGGGCTAACGATGGCACGATGATTAATACTGCTCTTGGTTGCTTCATTGGCTTTTACTTGCATGGGAATTACGGCCGTCTCGCGTGGCATGCAGTGCTTGCTGCGTGGCAGAAGGTTCGGACAAGCAGAGGCGTCCATGGGAGAGGGGACCTTTGCGGGACGCAAGGCGAGTCCTTCTCTTGAAGGCTCTTTTGTCTGTCCGTCCCGTTAGAATGGCTCTGCTGGTGTTGAAGCTTGGCGCTGCAAGGACTCTCCCAAACTGCCACTGTATCTTAACACTGGCATCTCTTGTTATGTTTTGAAGAATCCAACTTGAACTCAGATGGTGTCTATTTCGTGCCTTGAAAGATCTATCGAAAATTTGGCACAGGGAAGCACAGTGAGGCATCTACCATTTGGCACCAACCATCTATAAAAAGCATGCAGTGGTGGGTCATCGTCTGGAATAATAGAGGGTTCTTCACTGAGGGAGGTCTTAATCATTTAGCCAACCGATCTGGAACATATGTAAGGATGGCATTGGATTAGGTGCTCACCTATATCTAATTTTAAAACTAATTTTTTTAAAAAATAAAGGGTTAATTTGAACTAACTCGAATCCGTAACTAAACCAATTTGTTAAACCCGTATCCAAATCGGTTGCGTAAACCAGATCATTGTCATATGAAGGACCAAGCCAAATGGATTATATAACCTTAATCTGGTTTTTATCATAAAAATTCAAATTTATATAACTATATCAATTCAACAACATAAATAAAATTTAATCATTTCATCTAAATAAGTTATATATGGATATCTTTTTATAATTTTTAGAAAAATAATTTTTTTGGATGCTAGATTTTTTAAACCTAAATCCGATCTAGTTTAAACTAGATTTTGGAGTCTTAAATTGAAAAAATGGATAGGATCCAGTTTTTAACTAACCAAACCTTTTATTTTGGGTTCGGCTCGGTTTGAGTGCCTGTGAAAATTTTACCTGTTGTCATCTCAAGCCATCTGGAAGATCCAATGAAGTTGTCCGACATTGATATTCAAAGCAAGATATATGCGGACTGTTTTCACGTACTTTTGAATATAATAAAGATCTCATCAATGCAAATATATATATATATATATTGCCGAAGAAAGGTCTTCCTCTCTCTAAGTGAAGATGGAGTGTCCCGTGCTTGCCATAAAGACTCGTAGGTCCTTTGATCTTGCTGGACTTCAACTGAAACTGTAAGCTGACTCAGTGGAAGAGGCTCAAATCCCTTAAAAACAGGCAAATCTAAGTAAGATTCGTGCAGCCGATTGTTT
This sequence comes from Metroxylon sagu, assembly GCA_017589505.3. Taxonomy (NCBI): domain Eukaryota; kingdom Viridiplantae; phylum Streptophyta; class Magnoliopsida; order Arecales; family Arecaceae; genus Metroxylon; species Metroxylon sagu. The sequence goes on from JACVBY030000387.1 coordinate 393,292, forward strand.
TTATTTTTAAATTAAATTCGACTGACTGCACTTGCGACACTAGTGGTACGATGCTGCCACCCTAGTTACATGCCGCTTGCTTTTATTCTGGATGCCGTTTTAAGTGCTAAACAGACCAAGAACACTTCCCTCCGGCATCGATGAATTAACATCAATACTATATTCTCAGAATGGATTAAGATTAGCAAATGTTTGCACTGTTTTCCCCTTCTCTATCTTTTACAAGGATCGAAACAGAGGTAAAGATAATTTCTCTCAACCAGCAAGTATGAGATGGAAACAAGAACAAATACATTCTCATCTCGCTCTATCTTATTCATCTTCATCAGCTCCATACTTTACTATTATATTATTTTTATATATTTAATAATATTTAGTTATTAATTTAATTTAAATTTAATTATTAAAAAAATAAATGTTAAATTTATTAATATATTTAATCAGTGATAACAAATTTTTAACTATATTATTAATTTTATAATTTTTACTTAAAATTCATATATATTATTAAGACGAAATAGAATGAGAATAAAAATTTATTATTCTCTAAGCAGATATAAAGATAAATAGGACGAGAATAGAGATGAAGATTAGGATCCCATCAACTTGATCCTATTGCCAACCTTAATTGCTTGGTTGGGTGGACAGAAGCCCACTGGAATAATTGAATTGGATGCACATGCTAATAATGTACCAGCTGGGGATACCAGCCAAATGATCCAAATTAAAATAAATAAACAAGCTTAATTATATACCAAGAAGCATGGAATCGCAAGCATAGACCTTGCTTCATCACATGAAGAGCCAAAAAAAAAAAAAAAAAAAAAAAATTCCTAGCTACTACTTGAGCGCGTAGATGCAGTACTACTCCTCTTGGCGAGGTTAATAATTAATGTTTGACCTGTTGCATCACGAGCTCCATGGATTTCAAACGTAGGTTTAGTTATGAATATCTCTCGTGAGTTCAATCTTCTGAGGGAAAAATTAAACTAGCATCCTGAAATCCTATGGTTTGGTCGGCGCACTGTCCCTTGTGGAGAACATGGCCACCACCGTCGCTTGATCTTTGGAAAGCTCTGTCGCCTTGGCAGCCATCCTGCTGTGCCCACCTCTGTTTGTAAGTACTCTTGGGCTACTCTCCTCCCACCGAAAGCACCTTCATCATGCAAGACAAACAGACCGCCGTGGCTTGCGCTTTTTGTGGAAAACCATTGGTTTCTCCGAGAAGTGAAAGTAGAAGACGAGGGAAGAAGGGAAAGCCAAGACCCTTTGGGATTTGCACCTATGAAACAGTGGAACCGTGATGAAGGCTAGCTGGATGTACGAAGTTTTGCTGCACCAGTTCTAATGAAAGCTTTGTTTTGTACTCTAACAGGACTTGTTCCTGTGTAAACCTGTTCCATTATTTATATTGATAGCATCTCTGTCAAGTTATATACATTGTGGGTCTTCTTCTTATCAACTCTTTTTTAAGTTCTCGTCGGAGATTAGTTGTTACCAAATAACCTCCATACTAGTTATTTATTTAATTTTCCAAACTATCGTTTTGCCTCCTAACTAGTTTCTCCGTGTATGGTGAAGGTGTGCACTTAAGCCTGATTCTTTTCCTATTGAGTTGAGTTTTTTTGGACCAATTAATTAGTCAACGATAATTTATGAGAGCTCGTAGGCAGGTTTTACATGTATAAAAACTAGTGAACTACAAAGATTAGGAATATATCAGATGAACAGCAGGATTCAAGCTAATGTCTGGCCCATTTTAGATGATGCATTTTCAAAAGTTTAGATTTTAATAACTCCTTTCTTTCTCAACTAGATTTTTTTTTTAAAAAAAAAAAAATTACTTGCAGGCTCATATAAATCAGCATTATTAAAAAAAAAAAAAAAAAAAGTCATCGACAGGCAAAGACGAGGTGGCTACTTGGTTTGAAGAACATCCATATCACATACACATACTACTACGGGCCTCCACCTCTAGATATAATAAATCAAATTGGAGCCAAGTTCTCGAATTGACTATACCAATAAGAGAGTACGGATTCATCCACTCCTGACCATTATAATCTTTGTGCAATCCACCATGTCATCATGTTTCAGAGTATTACGGTGTGATTGGTTTGACGACCGTTGCTCCATGTACTCTTTTATTTAAGCTGACGACCGTTGTTGCTCCATGTCCTCTTTCTTTAAGCAACCTAAAAAACGGAGCATAGGACAAATTGTACGCGAGATCACGGGTCTCCAAAGCGATAGAAAGTCTCCTTGCCCAGACAACACGGCAGTAACTGGTACCTGTGCTTACCGTCTCAGTGTAGCCTTCAGTTCTCCATGCTAAAATGGCCACAAAGTGGAGAAAACCAAGGTGTGATATCTGGTGGAAAAGATCACCTCAGTGGGAGAGAGGATAGGAGTCGCAGCTCTCAGAATCAGTGTGGCCAACCAGAGGCAAATCCAAGAGAGCCTCTGCTTCCTGTTAAAGCCCCTGCTTAGCCTGCTGGATGGGCCCAAAGTTAGGCACCAATAGGCCAGCTCAAGTTGAATCCATTCAAGGGCAGTGAACCACTGGCACCTCTGAGGATCACCCGGGTGGCCTGGATACCGATTAGAGGTGGTAATTGATCAGGTCGAGTCGAGTAGGATCGGATAGGGTAAACATCCAGTGCCAATGCCATTTGATCTGGATCCAAACTGGACCAGACCTGATGATAGTGGTTTGGTCAAGGCTGACTTGAACCCACTGGCAGGTTCAGCCTAGTTCACATGAAATTTTTTGGGGATTCATGAAATACCCGAGCTGTTTTGCATTGGGCTTTATTTAGTGCCTGGAATTGTTGAGGAAGATCTTGAACAATAAGGCCCAAATGCACATAATTGATTTCCAGCCGAGGCTAATTTTATGTTCTCTTTGCTTTTCCTGGGAAAGTATCTTATTTTGTTGTGTTGGATTGAAATCTAAACATAATCCTCTTTGTGTTGAATTTGGGGAGAAGGGGGAAGAAAGGAAAAGGGTTTTAGGAGGAGTTAAAAAAATGAGGGTAAAAAATTTTTTAGTCTAAATTTTAAGAGTATATAAGTTTTCTTATTAATTATATTTGGTAGATCATGTAATTACTTAATGATTTATTGCTTCTAATATTTTAACTCCTTTTCACCTGTTAAAAAAAATTTTTACCTTCTAACTCTTGATAACCTACTCTTCTAGGCTAACAATGTGGGAGGTAAAAGGAAGAAAAATTATTCATCAAAGAAATAGGAGTAACTTTTTACCTCCTTCAACCTCGTACCAAATGCACCGCACTGGACCGGTGACTAAATAATTGTCTACTGGTCGGGCGTTTAGCTGCTCTTGTTGGCCAACGAGCATTGTAACTTGATTTAAATAGAATTCTTGACGTATAATTTAGATAGCTTGTTATGATTAGATATTGTAGATAAATAATGATTAGTGATGAATCTAGAATTAACAATCTTTGTTTGTGCATTTGAGTGAGAATTTGTATCAAGTCCATCAAGTTTTTGAATTGACTTCTTCCAGTCTCTTCTTTTTTTCGTTCTGGATTTATTTTTTTATTTAAAACAAAAAAAAAAAAAAAAAAGCTTAGAGGATCTTGCATTTACTGGAATTCTGAATTAGCTCCCTAAAGAACTATTTAAGAATTTATGTTTTTTTTTTAAAAAAAAAGGCAAGTCAAATGTTGAACATGAGACTACGTACGAATAATTATCCAGCCTACAACAAAACTGTATAACTGCTAAAAGAAATCCATCATCCTTGGTTTAATCCCCCAAAGGTTTTCACATGTTAAAACTATGAGACATTCTTCATTTTTTTTATTTTTTTATTTTTTCCATATAATTTCTTGTAGTACCTGGTCAATGTATGACATACAAGATAGGCTCATCAATCTGCAATCACCTGGTACAGATCAACTGCCGACAAGATGAGATCAAGATGAAAGCTATCATTGGACCAAGCTTGCAACTTGGTGTGGTGGTCTGGCCTACCAGCAGCCTTTGGCACATCCATTGAAGCTGCCTTCTGATGTATTCAGAAGTTTCAGCACGTCACAAACAGGAGGAAGAGCATGATGCTGGTATGCCAAACAATTTCATCATCTCATGATTTCTCCTTGCACCATGCATCAGATCTTGCTGTTGGCCGATCATCTTGCAAAGCTTTTAGAACACTCCAAATCATTAGCTCTACAAAGAACTACAAAACTTAACAAAATTTATATATCAAGATCATAATGTGATGCATTTGGGTGACGATAACTGTGACTTCCTACCTCCTTCGTCCTTGCAATGTGGCCACCATTTCTAATGCAGTTGGCCTCTTGTTTATCCACAGATATTGTCAGAGACACCGTGGCTTCAGCCATTGAGAATTGGAGACCAGGGGGCTGAAGCCTTCTAATATTTGGAAGTTTTTCTTCCAGTTGGCCATGTGAGGCTCGCCACCGAACACCTTGTCTGAATTCGATTAGTTGCACGTTTAGATCACTTAATAAAGCCAAAATTACAGCTTTTGCACGTTGATGCCTAGCAATGAAAGCTAAAACTAACTTGCATGCACCTTGTATGAAAAGGATGGCTGAAATATTAATAAGAAAGGATAGCTGTGATCTAGAGCCAAAGTGGTAGTTAGCTGAAATATTAGCATGCTCGGAGGAAAACTATATTCTGCACTGCAGCTGGAGCTTAAGATGTTTGCTCGAAACGTGTCACGGGTTTAAGTCAAATAGACCGGAAGAATATTAGTGATTCGAGTGATGAGATGTATCAATGTCATACTTATCTGGAACGATTTTTAACCCTTCTTTTTGTTGCAGGTCAGTCATATGACATTGATCCATGAGACCTAAAGATACAGAGGTGGATGTGGGACAAATTTTTTTTTTTCCTTCATCCTGAAATTAGCAACGCCCACAACAAATAATGTTTTGAAGGCACAAAAGGGATGTTGAAGTTATTTAATGCATGGTATCGTAAACATTTGTCTTCGTTATATTTTCATATAAAATATTGATCCCATCGTATTGGAGCTAGCCAATATGAAGTCCATTTTGGTATGACTGGGCCAAAGCAAGTTGCCTTCCTCTTCCAAATGATGCAAAGTCAACTCCTTGACCGGCATGTCATCACAATGGGTATCAAACCAGCGGACAGATCACAACCTCCAACTTGATTGTGCTCGTGAAAGGTGGTCTGGATTGAATTGGATCATTGTATTTTAAAAGAAATTTGTTTACAACCTATGACAAAAATTAGTTTTTAAAAACAGTATTTAACAAGCTTTTGATCCAAACTTGTTTCTTTTATTTCAGTTTAACATTTATCATCTTAATTATTGTTATTATTTTTAAAAAAATTCTAGAAATTCATGGACTTTGCATCGAAACATCTCAGATACCAAGCCGATACAAGCAGTTGCAAGGGGAAATGCTTTTGTTTAGTTGTGGGTGATCAGAATATCTCATGCAGTTTTCTTCCGAAGATTAGAACCAGAACTTAATCCATATTTTACGTAAAGCCCCTGCATACATACATTCCGATATGTTTTGGTTCAGATCCTGAAGCATCACTCCTATAATATCAAGGCTCCTTTCGGTGAGGGATTCCTGCCAAACAGTTGTTTAATGAAAACCAGAAATAAACAAAGGAATAGTAATTCTGCCCAAACTGAAATAATTATTCCAGGGAGGGATGGAGTAGCTTCCTTTTGGAATATGACCCCCTTTTTATCTTTTGTTGCTTGGATGGGAGTTTTCTTTTCAAAAAAATAAAATCCTTTCAGTTGTTTCGATGGTGCGAAAATTAAAATAACATAGAAATAAGTTTTCCATATTTCAATTTTTTTTTTTTTCCATTTCCACAGACAATCAAACAAATTCATACAGAGGAAAATATTTGCACAAAAAACTGTTCATATAAGTATAGATGCTTCAGCCCAAAAAAAAAAACACACAGGACGATAATTTCTGTACAAACTCCACCATCTCCCGCTTCCCGTTATTCCTCCCTTTTGTTTTGTTTTGTTTTTTTTTATCCCTTGTCATTATACAGTATAAATTTCCTCTTTTATTCTTCCTTTCCATTCTAGACGGAGGGAGTAAGGATGTTCAGAAGCGAGACTCTGGTGTTGACCAGACTCCTAAACACCTTCTCGCTCTTGGCCTCCAACGCCTCGACGCACTCCTCCAACGCCTCCAACCTCTCCAACGCCCCATTCTCCCACTCCTCCCAATCCCTCTTCTTCGACGAAGAAGGCGGCGACAGCGTTAGCTTCCTCAGCGGCTTCACCACCCATGAAGACGACCTCGACGTCGATGCCACCGACGCCGACGTGGCGGAGCAAACCGAAACGATCCCCGAGAAAACCGCCGCCGAAGCCATCGCCACCGCCGCCGCCACCTCCCTCATGATCCCCGCCATCTCCGCCTCCGCCGCATCCGCAGCCTGCGTCGGCGCCGGCGCTGGCGATCTGGATGCTTCTCGGATGGAAACGGCGAGCTTGAAGAGATCTTTCTCGATTCTTTTCTGGGACCGGACGGAGGACGCGAGCCGGGCCTCGTTGCGCCGCCGGATGGCGGTCTGGAGCTCGGATTGGGTTTGTTTGAGGGAGATGAGGGCGGATCGGAAGGAGCCGTAGGCGTCGGCGAAGCGGAGGTAGTCGTCGAGGAGGCGGTCGGTCCAGGGAGCGGAGGAGCGGCGGCGGAGGGGGTACTGGGCTTGGGGAAGCTGGAGGAGGTCGTCGAGGGAGGAGTGGAGGAGGTCGATCTGGTCGAGGCCGGCGCGGATCCAGGCGGGGAAGTCGCACTCGGGCTCCGGCCGGGACTGCCAGGTCCGGAGGGCGCGGATCTCGTCCTCGAGCCCGGCGATGGCCGGGTGGGACCGGCACGGGAGGCTGGTGGAGCGGACGTGGTAGGCCTTCTCCGGCAGCGCCCGGCCTTTGGGGCCAGGGCTGCTAGGTTTTGGGCCCGGGAGGGACAAAGAGCGGCGGAAACCGGCGACCATTTCTTTTTCTCACTGCAATAAGGTGCGCTGCGATCTCTCACTCCTTTATTTTCGTTGCTATTTCTGGTCGTTTTGGGAGAATAGGGCGGAGGGAGGAGGTGGGTTTTAAACGGAGGGGAGCGTGGGGGATGGGTTTGGCGTCGGCTTTAAAAAAATCGGGGGGCAAGCAGGGCGCGCACGACTGGGTCATGGGCCGAAGGAGACTCGATCCGCGAATAAAGACAGCTGGGGAAGAGGCATCTGGGGGAGACGGGCGCGGGGCCTGCGCTCCTCGTTTCCCATCTGGCCGGAAGGGGGGACACCACGTGGGATTAACACGTGGGGCCTGAATGGGTCTCCCCGGCGCCGGACCGGGTCACGGTCCAAACCCTGGTCTAACCGGGTCTTGGTTGGTCGGTTTCCTGCCACGTATTTAAATGCTTAACATAGTTTATTAGATGATCCAAGACTCAAATATCATTTAAGCCGTCTGATGTTGTTTTCATTTGAACCTAAGAAGTAGAATACGTTAGACTGAGCAGTCCATACGTTGAATCCAAATTTTGGAAGCGAAACAAGTGAAAGTAGAAGTGAGGAATAGTAAAAGTTTAGTGCATATGCTTCCTACTTCCTATCAATCTAAATTAATGAATCTTTAGGTTGACTTTTTTCTTTTTTTATTTTTTTTATTTTTTAAGGATGGATAAAATTCATTGAGACAATGAGTAATGATGTTGGGGTAAAGTTGAATCCAAATTACTGGCACTTGGTTCTCGGAGACTTTATTAACTAAACTAATAAATACTTCGTATTGACTCATTTATTACCAATGAGTTCAACAAGTGCCTAATTAGGTGCTCATCATCTTGTATTATTAACATCATTGATGAATAATTCATGATTGATCCGTAAAGTTGATGAAATGTAAATGATATCTATGGATAGCCAGCGGGAATAAATAGAAGATTAGAAGGCCAGGATCAAGATGGGATGGATGGTTGGCTTGCATGATGAGCACAAGAACTGTTGTGCATTATCTTTCCCCCAGCATGCTTCCCGGCTGTCTCATCTTTTGGCTGATGCTTTAAGTAAACGCACGAGGGAGTCGAAGACGTTGAGAAGGGATTGACTTTAGAAGAGAGACAAGAAGAGGATCACAATAAATGAATGGCCTCTGGCATCTCTATCGGTATCGCAGCTGTTGGAAAATCAAAAGATTCACAGCAAAGAAGAGCTGGACTCCCGTGACCACCACGTAGCCCGACATAGCACTTGTCTCTACTATATGCGACCACGTAACCCACCCATGCTACCCCATGCCAGATGCGTCTAGATGCAGAGGCTCTCTACTCTCTATGTGCTGAATTATAACTAAAGCCAGATCCAATTGTATCTCTGGTGTATGAATTAAAATATGGAGTTGTTTGCTCGCCAACCGGGCACGACAGGTGGGTTATGCTGTTGAGCTTCTCAATTCGTGGGATCTGGACTTTTCTCTACTCATTGGGAGATTCCGGTTGTCTCCCTCCCCACCCCTTGTGTGGTTTGTGTTTCTGAAGAAACCATGTGTCAATCGTTTTGGAATCCACGTGTGCGCTTCCGGGCTTTGGAAATACCCTTGCCGCCTCATCAAGACTTCCAAGAGCCTTTTGGTTTTCTAGTTGTCTCCTTGTGTGTTTCAGTGGTCAGTGGTGGGGGAGGGACTGGGATGGACGAGAGAATCCAAACCGGAAAGGGATGGCGTGGCCACCGACCAGACGGATGGATTCATTAAGTGGGGCGGTGGAGGCAGTGGGTTTGGGTAGGGTGGTTGAGCCCAATCTTGAGACTGCAAACTGGGCACACTCATGGTTCTCAAAATTTACTTCTGTTTTTTTTTTTTTGCCTAGAGAGTTAGTTAGCAGCAACATTCTTTTGTTTTTTTAGGATGGATGTAAGGAATTATTGTTTGTCTAGCTTGGATTTTTGATTGTCTCTCGTAAAGGAGCTTATTATTTGGGCAGAGTGGTTGAGACTAATAGTTAGCAGCAGCATTCTTTAGTTTTGTGTTTTTAAGGGATTTAAGTTCGCAGCTTATTTTATACATACTAAAAGTTAAGAAAATAGATAAGGAATACTAATGGATCTTGCATAAGTATGCATAATTTTTTTTTTTTTTTCTTTTTATAACAACTCTTCGTTAAAAAATACCAAGAAGTATAGATATAAGAGGGATCTTAGTTAGCCATAGAATATTACAGTCGAAGCTAAGAAAAATAATATTGTATATTAATGGATATTGTAACAGCATGTATAATAATTCTAGAGCACTGATGATTGCATGCTACTATTAATTGTTACTATAAAGATGTAGAGAATATATGGACAATTATGAAGGACTCTAGTATGACCCCATAATATCATAATACAAGTTAGAAAAGTAGATAAGATTTCCTTTTTCAGTAAAAAAAATAAATTTTTTAAGTACTGATTATGTCTAGTATATGTGTACGTTCTTTATGGAATCTCTTCCTGAAGACGGTCCTCTTACTCAACGCAGTTATATGCTCTGCAGCGTAATTGACAGGTGAATCAGCTAGCATGGTCTGTGAACGGACCATGCACATGAAAAGTCCATGCTGCCGTATGGTCTGTGGACATTGGTGTTTAAGCATGGCAATTAGCGTGAGAGATGGTTGAATATTAAGTTGCCATCAGTAAATGGACCAGAGTAACTTTTCAGGTGTATTAATAACAATAATAGGTCAAAGCATTTTCCTGCTCTTCATTGGCAAGCTCAAGCTCAAGCTCTCTAGCACCATGCTGCACTCTTCTACCATGTCCTCGTTTAACCAAGAGATCGCAATCATCAAAAACTCCTTCCAACAAATCCTGGATTTATTCCGCTTCCCTCGTGTAATACAATGCTTGCTTGAGGGTCCGAACATTCCTTAACTCGAGATCACCATTTTCAATTGACCTGAAACCGGATCACGGGATTGTGAAGATTTTTGGCACTTGAATCATTTGGAATCGGCCATAATGGAAAACCAGAACCAAGATGCATTAACTCCTGGAAAGTCTTGTTAGCTGCAAAATACTTTCAACGGTTTTAAGATAGAATAGAACAGATTAGGTAGGCTGCGGCTACAAAAAGTTTGAGCCTAAGAGCGATCGTATGAAGCAACAAACTGAAATTGTAATGAGTTAAACCGGAAAAGAACCTCACCTTAGTGTGCCAATGGCAGAATGACAATGAGAGGTCAACCATCGGGAATTTAGAACCAGAAAATCACCAAAGTTAACACCAAATTGCCAGCGCTTTTTCAGAATTGAAACGGTATTAAATACAAAGTTTTCACAGGAAACATGATAGCCTGTTGCATATAAAGAGGAGTCCAGACATGATAAATCCAACAATAAAAACAGGCTCAGTTTCCAATCCACCATTGTAAGTCTCTGTGATAACAAAACGGGACGAACAGTTTCATGTCCCAAACCAACTTTATTCACTAGCATGACAGTCGCACAGACAACACCTGGGGGCCTTTCTCAAGAGTCGCCCTAGGGATTTCTAATGAGATGCCTGAAGAAAAAGGTAGATATTAGAAAATGGTATCCCAACGAAGTAGGGGATTAAGAGATCAGAAAAGATTACAAAGTAGATGACATATTGAGAATTAGACAATATCCAACAATACAACTGCCTATACACATTATATTATCAGAACAAGACTTTCATGGAACATAATTTTTCTTTTTCTTTTTCTTTTCTTTTCTATTTAGATGTCCTAAGCATAATTAGTAAAAAAGACCTTTAACCAGGATCCTCTGACCTTGTTACTTATCCTCAATATTCTATATATGCCAGGATATTTAACAGTATTACTAAATTCTATTTGATACTTTGTACTAGTATTTAGAGCATGTAGGCCCTTTAATTAATGAGCTGCTATACATGCATGCATGCACATAGTCCATTCGCAATATGAAATTTTCATCAGAAACCCAATCAAGATGCACACGACATGAATTATATTATCAGAACAAGACTTTAATGGTATCAGGAGATTTTATTACCCAAGCAGTTCCCCTAAATGTAGATAAGGTCATTACTTTAAAAAGTGCCCTTTAGGTAAATAGACATGGAAAAATCCCTTGAAAATATAGAGCTAACACTAGTGCTATTTTACATGCCCAACATTATAATTATATACATGTAGAAGTATTTAAAATGAGGGTGAGCTTTGGTGCAGCAATAAGGTTTCTTCATTGCGGCTTGGAAATCGCGAGTTTAAAATATGATTAGAAGTCACGAGTTCAAAATATGAACAACCTCTGCATGCAGATGTATAGCTACATACATCTAACCCTCTCAAAACCCACAATGGAAGGAGCCTCACACATGAGGCCACCCTTTATAAGTAAATGAAACACCCAATGACAATGCATTTGCAAACTCCCAGCTAGTAACAGTGCATACGGTATATCCCTCCAATAAAATGTATATACTTCCAAACTCTTACAGTTTACGCAAAACAAACTTTTACATACTCCATGTTTGTTTAGCTTCAGCCAGATGAAAGAATTTATGTGACAATTTCTTATCTTTTATTAATCCAAGAAGCAATAAGTTCACTGCTGACATCACTCATACAAGTCAAGGTATTATGTAGTAATGCATTATACATTTCTGCTATTAAGTTCTTTATAAGTGCAAAATTGCTATTTCTCATTTTTATTAGTAATTGCCCAAACATATTAGCTTTACTTGTGGCTCACAAACCACAAACTTGTCCATGGAACTAGCTAGAGCATTTTAGAAGTATCACAAGCTTTCATAGCATTTGTTGCAATAAAATACCTCATGTCCATGGCCATGCCCATGAGAGTGGTCTTCATGCCCCTCCCAAGGATGACGCCAACCCTATAAAGATTGCATGGAACATACCCATTAATATTTGAGATAATTAAAAGTCAATAATGGAATTAATGAAAAAAAGGATCTTACCAAAACTACAGGACCATCTTGCTTAGCCCTGTATAGAACCCAAAACCTGCAATAACAAAACATGCGACATTGGAGTTATCACCATTGATAGATGTAAGCTTGTAATGTATATAAGCTAGTTTCGCAAGTAGCACTGGCATCCACAAATCTATTCGAGTAACCAAAAACTATCATGTTATAATTCTTACACATCCATATCATGGCCCAAATTATACAGGCATTTCCATTAGTGGTAGAATATTACCATGAAATTTTTGAACTTCTTCCATATCAAATAGAATCTTAGTGATGGGAATGGTGTGGAGAGCTGTACCTTTTACCAAAACATGAACTTCATCAAGCTCAAGTACACATACACAAGTTTAAATAAGAAGGATATTTTATACTCAGTCACTGAAGTTTGCTCAAAACAGATATGCATAGCAGATTACCATACTATAGCGTTTGAAACAAAATATGAATAAAATAAAAGGGTCTAATATTTAAATGATAGCTTAAATCACTAGAATAAAACATAATACAGAATAACACTAAAAAAATGGTGACAATTATATTGTATGTAATACTCAGGACCAATTGTGTCAAACTGCCGATCTGTATTCTTGTGTAACAGCCATTAGCATGGGTCAAGTTACGAAGAGGGCTTCTGCTATGCATCAAAAAATAGAAGAGTGAAATAGTTGGTCTATAATGTGAAATAAGCTGGAGACAAAAAGGAGGTTGTCTGGTTGAAAGGGAGTAAAAATGTTGTCATCATGCATGGGTCGTCTAGCAATTGAATTGAGACAGTTAGATTTACAACATGTATAGAATTGATCCATTGAAACTTATTTCTCTGAAAAGCCTTTAATCAGAAAACCCTTCAAATCATTTCTTAGTGCTTGCATCCACATCTTATTTGGTTTTCATAATCTCCTTTTTGACCATTCAACCTATACTAGAGTCCCCTCCTTGCCAATGGTAGTCTTTATTCTTCTTAAAACACATAAAATTCTAACTCTATTGCTACTGGTACTCCAGATTCACATCATTGTACTCATCCTTGCTGTAATAATCTGACGATAATGGGCTTTTAATATTAATCAACATTCATTAAAATAAAGTCTTATAAATTTATGTCTAAATGTTAAATCATAAAAAGGGCCAAGACAGTAATTTCAAGGAAATATGCATGTCAAACTAGAAATTAATGATTCAAGTCTCATCTCAGCCATCCCGTCTCATCTCAGAAAGATTTCAAGACTAGTCTCGACCATCCCATTCCAACCATAAATACATGACATTACAATTTTAAATAGATTTAACTTATCATAAAAGTATAATTTTTAAAGTTTAAATATATTTAAAAATCAAATATAACACTAAAATTTTATAAATATTTTTGTATTTCAAACAAATATTAAGACATCTGATCAGGTTGGAGATCGAAACAAACAAGATGGGATACAAAATATCTCATTCCATAAAAAAAATCGAGATGTCTTGCTCTCATGAGATTTAAAATCTTGCTAAATCACGGCATTAGAAGTGATCTATACAAGATAAAGGCTCGGATTAGATGAAAGATATGGTGTCATCCTCGTCCCAGCTATCTGAGCTAGGCTTTATCTTTTAGGCATACTTCTAATGCTATTTCAAGCTTTTGAACATCCTTCTTCACAACTTTCATCTACAATACAGCAGGCCTTTCCCACCTCTTCCTACATCATTCAACAAAAATTAAGGCACCCCTCCTTGACGAATCCCTCTCAGCGAAGTCAAAAAAAACCCAATGATAGGTGTGAATCCTATGGAATCCAGCTCGCACGAGAAAGTTTTTCCATTGCCTAATGGTAATTAGCAGAGACTATTCATCAAACAAGTCGATTAAATCAAACAAGCGGAGTTGATCGGGCAGCAAAGGACGACATCAACCTGCCAATTGGGAAGCTAGTTTCAGATTATAGCCCGAGTAAAAGGTACCGGATCATTTTAATCCCTAGGAGACGAAACAGCTACCAAAAAGAAGACAGCAGATCAAAACATCCACTCCGTTTCTAGATTTCGATCGGAATGACATTAGAAACAATAGAATCGAGACTTTTTCAGTTTGCTATCTGAGAGGAATTCCCAAAAATAAACAACCAGATATATTTCGCTTGGAATAATATGAATTATTAATAGATGGATCAGAGAGACAAAAGCGGCGTGGACAAAGATCGGAGGAAGAGGGACTAGGGTTGGAGGGGTTAGAAGTCACATACCACATGACGGCGCACAAGCCCTTGCCGGTGAGGACGTGCCAGCGCTTGGGGTGGTGGATGGTGTAGCCCTTGTACGTCGTGCTTCCTTCGTGCCCTCCGCCGCCGCCCATCTCTCCTCCTCTCGCTCTCGATCCGTTTGCTGCTCGGTCTGCGGAGGGTGCAGACGGAAAGCCTCCCTGGACGCCGGACGCCGGAAATTTTTTAGGTGCCTGTTATCATCAGGGGGCTTGTGGTACGTTCGATTGAGATCCAACGTTCGAATCAATGTTCGATGATTCCAAGTTCCGATTTTTTTGGATTATTTTAGGTAAAAATATATTTTGATCCTCAAATTACACTTAAAATTTATTTTAACATTCAAACTTTTAATTATTAAAAATTAATTTTTAAAAAATTTAAAAACTAAAAGATTATTAATACATATTTTTTTTTTTGAATAATATGCCTGCAGGAGTCAAATCATCAAGCCGTGATCATTTTAATTTTATATATAATTCATTTTCAATTCAGATCTAACACAAAATTTTTCAAAAAATTTTAAATATTATCATTCCATGTCTTCATATAATCCATAAATAATTAAGAGACATACTTGAAGCACATTTCTCTTTATTTTATATAATATTCATATAATATATTAGATTTACTGTATAAAAATAAAAAATCTAATTGGAAGGCTAAACATAAAATTTTATTCCCATAATTTTGGTACAATGAGCCCACAATGAACCAATTGCCATTACATAAGAATAAGAGTTTAAAAATTTTATAAGCAATAAGATATAAATGGATGGGTCATCTAATTTTAATATCTTTGTCTCGTTTGATAACTATGAAATTATTATGAAAAAAATATAATTTTATCTTATTTTAATTAATCAACTATTGAAGGAATTATTGCTATATTTTTATTTTTTATATTTTAAATATTTTATATAACAATCATAAATGACTCCTAAGTGAAAACTTAAAGTTTGCATTTCAAAAAATTTAATAAATTATAAAGTAATCTTGCTGCCTATAATTATATTTAATATCATATTATTTGAGAATAATCTTCGATATCCAATCTTATAAATAGGTATAAAATTACTAAGTAATAATTTTAAAAATAAAGATAATTTGAAATATTCATGATAACTGAGATATAATCAAATACAGAGACCTTGTTATTTTCATTTAATTCATCAATGATTCGCTCCATTCCAAACGCTCCAATAAAGAAATTTACTTGAGTAAATTTGAGGATGGTTCTTTTCTATTGTTTCAATGCAACCTCCACTTTCACCCGACGGCTGCCCAACACTTTCTTTTATCTTTTCAGCAAATTTGCCGCCCAGGAATAGCCTAATAACTTTGGCACGTTATATGGTGGATAGGCTTGAATAATACATTGCACCCCTCGTACTCCTAGAAGGCAACGAAAATATACCGTGGTTGGTTGATAAGGAGCTGAAATGATTGGTGAATGAGGCCCGGATTTAGGTGAGAGAGAGAGAGAGAGTCCAAAACAAGCCGATCTGATCAGTTGCGTGGAATCCATGACACATCTGGATAACAGTCATAACAATTTGAACAGCTAGCTGTTCATGGCAACTTATTGACCTAGGTTAATGGTTATCCGAAAACAATAAAGCATAGAGCGTAGCAGCATCACGCAGTAACATTAGTAGAGGCAGTGATATTAGCACATTATACAAGAAAATCCCAGCCAAATTAATATTGAATCCAAACGTCCTAAATGATGAAGAATGATGTTTGAAGTATTCATAAACACTTAAAAAGACAGGTTTGTTATCACATATTTAGATTATTTATATCGAAAGTTTTAAAAGATCATGCTGTCAAATTTTAATTCCATTATGCTAGTTTATCACCTACGCATAAGTATCAGCTATTGTAATCGTTGCATTTTTGTGTTGGCTAAGCCCTATTAGTAACTGACTCTGGGCCACTACCTCTTACTCGAGCCGAGCCAGGCCTTAACTTTATGCTTAGGAGCGGCCTAGGTTCGGATTGATAATTTGAGTCTAACTCAACCCTGAGATCCACATGATGGTGCTGCTATATGGCATTTGACCATTAGAGGGACTTGTTATCTGAAGATGTTCTGATAGCCGAATTCGTGTTAAGATAGAGACGATTGTACCCTTCCATGCAGCTATATATTGAAATTTGCCTTTTCAGTTCTTTCCAATTAACAAATCCTTTGAGCTAAAAGAAAAAATAAAATAAGTAAATTCCTTGTTAAATATAGATATGAAAAAGGGAAGCAAGAGTTAGTTTGCTACCAAACCACAGTTATAATATTAAAGTTAGACACAGGCTATTGTCAATAGGCTAACGGGATTTTGTTTCCAATAAGACACGTCATGGTGTTTGATGAGGGTATAAAATTATAAAAAATTAAAATTAAAATTAATAGGTTTCTCGCAGCTCCGCAGTCTCATCATTTGCGGCTATGCACGAAAGAGAAGAAGTGGAAAAAATTGTATCATGATATATTATAACTATATCGATACAGAAGAATCAATACGATATTAGCATGAGATTTGGTACCAACATGTAAGGAGCCCGACTAATGGATACAATCAGGTTTGAGTCGCCTCATCCTATTAGGTATCGAAGGAAAACCAGTTGAGCATGTTAAAAATATTACATACCAATTTTATCCGGTTTCAATTAAAAGAGAAGTTATTATTTGAAAAAGAATATTTTATTTTTCAACAATAAAATATTTATTAAAAACTAATTTTTAAAGTGGAATTTTTAAAATTTAAGAAAAATGATAAAATCATGATTTTTAACCAACAAGGGAAAAAAAAAGGGGGACCTTACAGCTAGTGAAGGCTTATGTTGCACACAAAATAAATTTTAAAAGATTATATCTTGTATTTGGAGAAATAAAACAATTACTGTTTCTCAATATTTATGTGAATGAATAAACATACAAAATAAGTGGAGAAGATAAAATGATTCTTGTGACATTTAAATTTTATTACAAAAACAAAATTACACTCATTTTTTATTAAATTTAAAAAATAAATTGAAATAAAAAGATAATGCCACGTGATATAACTCTAATTCCATGACCCCATTTTATTATTTAACACCACAACCACAGAATAAAGGTCTCATTCCTAATCCTACCAACATCCCTTTATAGCCCTATTGGAAATACTTACAATCATTAGACCTCCCACCTCCTTTGTTAATCAACCTAGAAAGCAATTTTTAAGAGTCAAATAGCCTGCTCTCATTTCCCTCTCTCTCAAAAAGAAAAAAAAAAAAAAGAAGTTCTTGGGAAAAATAAATAAATAACCCTACCCATTAGGTTTATTCTGTGAATGGTTAGAAAGTAGTCTAACAACGACCAGCTTAGTAAATTGAGGCCATGATTTTTTTACCCCCAACGACCACCGTCATCTATCAAAAGCCATCAGAATAACCATCATTTTATTCCATGGCTGATCCAGGCAAGTACCATCATATGTATTATCACAATAAAATACAGTTTCATTTTTGACCGCCCGGCTTGAAAAAATAGACAACTTCAGGTACCTTGCCTCGATGTCAGTCATTAAAACCTTGATGAAAGCCCAACAGTGTTAAAGGAGCATGGACCTCAAGAAAGTGGAAAAATAAGTTTCACAAATGACAGCATAGAGTCCATAGGGAATAAATGAAACATCAGCAAATGGCAGTCCTCGTTTAATTTCCTCTAGACTTAAATACGGTACAAAGGGTTAGGTCATGAAGTGGTTTAAAAATACGATAAAAAGAGTCAGGTCATGAAGTGGTTTAAAACATACATCTAATTTATCAAGCTATTGTTCGATCACATAATTTCATAAAACAGCAGAAAACATTGAGTTCGAGGAGCCATGATCTATCTTAAGTAATAGTGGACTCAGCTCATAACTCTACAATACAAATTTATCAACTTGAATTATATTAGAGCAAGAAAACAAGGTACAAACAATTTGTGTGTTTAAACAGCACAGAAGATTGCCAAATTAATGCCATCTTGATCTGGATTAGCTATCTTCTCCCCTCACCCTCATCTATTTTTTCTTCCCATTCCTTGAAATAATATCACTAATATATGTTCACATACAGCAGATGATAATAAAACATAAAATTAACTTTTACACATTCCTGATAGAAAACCTAGAAGGAAGGCGACAATGCTTTTCTCATTCTGTATAAACTAATGTCAATATTGCTCTGATTTCATATGAAATCCCGATAAGCATAAATACTAATGAGGAGAATCATCTTGTAGTATAAAAAGAAGGGACATATACAAAGTAGCTTTTATGGCTTGAGCAAGACATCAAACATATGAAGCATGATCTGGAGATTCTGGACCAACACCTTCTAAGCTTCTTTTCGAGTTATCCTGTTAATCAGTAGGAAAAGCTGTCACACGATGCCCCTGATTTGGGGGAAGTTTGCATATTGCCACAAATCAACATATCTTTCAAACCTGAAGCAGCAGATGCCTAGCGCATTGGTAATCTCAAGTATGACTGACGTGGCAAAATGCAGGTAGAGTCCCACTGTTACAAATAGAAAATCTGTGAGGTATAGTATAATTGGGAGAAACACAACCAAGACACTCAACTAGCCAAAGGAAAAAAAAAAAAGAAGCTGAGCACAAATTAAGTACCCCATGCAAAGCTCAGCTCAATGCAAGACACCTAATGCCAAAAGCATGACAACTATTGAATGATTCTCACCAGAAAAACCACAAATAGCAGGAAAAAGTAGAAACCTCATTTTCTGATTTCAAGATGTAATCAATGAGGAACACATAATATCAAATAGACAATCTAGCATCTTCGCACCGTATTTGATGTTCATGTAACAGGAATCTATCTTATTGTTTATAAGGAAGAATGCCAATGAAACCAGTTGATGGCTGACACAGAGCCCCTCTCACAGCAAGAGGAAGCCTAAATTGTATTTGCACTAAAATTGATTTTTAATTAAAGCAAAACATCCAGGAAGACTAAACTACAAAAGGGATTAAACTCTTATCTAAGCTGATGTGACATAGCAAGAGAATGGAATATAACATAAATAACTTAGTCTTCATGGTAAAGAAAGCCAAGATAATTGAAACCCAAGAAAGCAAGATATTTTCTACCTGTGTAAGCACAATACAAGAGAAGAATTAATTGCTCATCGACTAGAGGGGTTCTGCACCAAAGAAAAGGCATATAAACACAAGTTTAAACAGAAAAGAAAAAAAGCATGAAGAGTAGAATCTTACTCTTAGCTTTTAAAAAGCATGCGTAAAAGCAAGTAAAAAATTGCATACCCATCATTGAGCTTAGCAGTGAGAGCATTTGCAATGGCTAAAGGAAGAAACAACAAAGACTGTTACAGAGAAACATGTTAGTAGACAAACAATGCCATCCATACAATCAGCACATAGCAATTTGTCAAATATTTAATTTACTCATATCTCTGAGTCTAAAGACATGAAATATATAAGCAAAATAAACAAAAGCTAGTGGCCCAAATGTACAATCCTATTAGCATAAAATATGGATGAATATATTAATGGATAGATAAATATCTAGATTACTAGTTCAGAAAGAAGTAGTTACCATGCACATTCCAGTTTTTAAACCCTTGGGTTCATCACAAAGGTGAGCCAGAATCATCCTTCCCTGTCAATAAGTTCCAATATTAAGTTCTTGAAGTATGCATGAACATACAATGGAAATATTGCTGGAACTAAGAGAGGTCTTAAAAACATATATATTGTAATAAGCCATGCAGTTTCACCAAGTACTTTGCATAGACAACATGCAACCCACAGATCATTGATAAAGCAGCTGAGACGCTTGGGTATTAAAAAGAGTCAGCGGAGAAATATTACTGAACAGTGCAGATAAATGCATCTGTATGAAAAAGTGCTTTGGCACAATTAGCAGTTACTAGATTATTTCTAGATGGCATTATCAAGTTACAATATAGCCTGATTAGGTCTGTCACTTGATAGTTTTCTAAAGAACTGCAAAAGTTCGGTGCCCATGGATTAAAGTGCCACTTAGCGTGGTTGTTGCAGCATGGTACATACCATGCCAGTGCCTTACAGGGACACTGCACAGACATGATATTAGCCACACTCCAGTGGTTGGTGCACACAGATAGACCACCAAATGCACCAGAAGAGTCAAAATACAGCAAGATGGTTCCTTGATCTATTTCCAAACACTACTTAAATCATTGTTGTTATAAAGATTACCAACAAGTCAGAGTGAACTGTTTCATTTCACCATTGAAAGCAATCCAAGTTATGGCAATACCTATGGAAACTTTCATAAATTATCGCAGTGCAGTTATTCATTCAACTTTTCAAAAAGAGTGAACCAAAGGAGCCAAAATAAAAAGTCATTTCAAGGTAACCCACCAAGATGAGGACAGCTCTAAATATGGGTGATGGAGAACATTGCTGATTAAACCAAAACTTCTAAAAAAAAAAAACATAACTTATCTGTTATTATTACAATATCTAGTAAACTCCAAGTCCAAAACTTAGGCAGTTATGTAAGGAATAATTTGCTAACAGATATACAGACAATTAGCAATCTTACCACAAGAAATCCAAATGCAAAACCCGTTCCAACTATAAGCAAATGTGGATGATTGTGCATAATATCAGAAGGAGACAAATAAGACCTGCAACATATTCAAAAGTCTTTAAGAACAAAACTTATTATAACTTCTAGTTTAAATTTTTTTAAAAAAAATAGCAGTGAGAATTATATTCGGACCAGATAAGAACTCCAGCCATGAGCACACCAAAAGGAAAAAGCTGCCAAAAATGAAAGAGAGAAAAAGAGCCTATTAAGAAACCTGGAAAGATGAAGGGTAGATATTACACAGAATATTACCATTGCTAATGCCAACATCATGCTTCCTTTTCTTGCTTGGACAACCATATGGACATTGCCAATGCTGCACACGAGCATATCAGTTACCAAAACATTATAGCCATAATAGCAACCAACAAGCCTCATCACAGTATTAGGAGTAGGCTGGTAAAATATATGCATCGTTATTCATTCTATTAATCACTTCACCCAATGTCAGCAACACAAATGAATTTATAAACAATTAAATAGTTTGAGATTCTCTTACTGTCAGATGTGAACCCGACACTAAACCTTGATGTCCATCAAACTTCAGACTGGTACTAGTGGAACTCTATGACTAAAACAAATCAACACTATTCAAAAATCATGGGACAATTAACTTTGGCAACCAATTAAACGTCTGTTGCTATTGAAGTTTCATTTCATGATTCAAATGGAAACTATTTTTCAAAAAGTTTCACCAAAATATTTGGAAATTTCAACATGCCACATAAAATCGTAACATGAATCACAAATGAAAATATAAGCAGAAGTTTAACCCAACATGCTGTTGACTCTCTATTCTGGTCAGCTATACAGTAATATCAGATTTATCTCAATATTTTCATTAGGAAATTGTTATTGTCTAAAACTATCTCAATTTGACCATTCCATCATAAGAGTACTGTTCAACAAAGATGGTGGAAACATTAGAATTGGTTGGGGAAGGAGATTCAACGTTCTGAAACAAATGATAACTTCTCTCCCTTTTTTCTTTTTTCTTTTTTATTTTTGAGAATGACTGTAGGGAACCACCAATCGTTTCAAAGAAAAGATGTAAGAACTACTTGGGTCAAATATTTGATCAGACACCTCCCAAGATTTGAACATCAAATCTCTAAACCTTGATTTATTTAAAGAAAACTAGACAGACCTCAAGTACACATAAGTATACATGATAAATCTCCTCAATAAAGAGTATTACTAGTAGGTGATTTATAAAATTCAGATAACTCACCAGGATGAGACCAACTATGAATGCCAGATTCTGAAGCCTTTGGTTTTCCAAATTGTGGGACATAACAAGAGTTGCTTTTTAATTTTAAGGTTCCCTAACAGAACAAAGAGCCATAGAAGCTGTCTAGCATCAGATATGGTATCTCATATTCCAATTATTTCATGTTCTATGTCAAAAGCTGAAATACCAACCAAGCAGCAAGTGATGAAAGGATCCTGAGGAAGTCTTACCAAGATGGTGTCACAAAAAGCTAGAATAAGTGCTAAACTTAGGGATAGGTTTGCATCTTCAAGATGCAACTAACTAAAAAATATACATGGTATATGGCACGATGACAGGATTACAAGAAAATAACAGAAGATAATCTATTTGTGATAAAGCCATGAAATTCAAAGACAGATACATATTGCTGACAGAAATAGTTAGGATAAGGCTTGTTGGTCGTGGTAACATCGAAAAAGAAAAAGGAAAAAACATAGCAACGAGCAGCAAAGACATAGTTAAACTGACAAATTGCATATTGATAAAAATACTTACTTAGATCCAATTGTTGGCAGTACACCAAAAGCAATCATAAGAAATAGCACCACATCAAATAATGGTATTTCTGAAACAATCAACAATAGGCCAAAAGGTTTAAGTTACAAAGGGATGTTCCACAAATCATGATATATGTAACTTAGCAGGGAAAGCATCTGAAGAAGAGTTACAACATATAAAAGCCATCATGTCATTGAGGAGAGAAAGCTACTTATAATAAAGAAGAACCATAATAAGAAAACAGTTGATATACTACATAGGGAAAAAAAAGAGGCATCAGTTTACTCGACGAAACTGAAGAAACTCAATAATGGCCTCTTGGGGTGGAAGCATCTTGTTAATTGTTAGAGAACTTTAATGGTCTAATTACTGCATGCACATCATAACATATCAGTCAACATATGGGCATTGTTTTAAAGAGTCCAAATGTGGAATCTACACATGCATGCCTTGTCTGTACGTGCATGCATGGCTGTAAGATCTAACAAGTATATTATGGCCCTGAAAGCTGTCTACACTTGGGAGACAACATAAAATATTCATTGGACTAATCAAAACTTTTATAAACAGATCTAAGTAGACTCTAATCTCATTTGATTCCTAAATTCAAAACATCATGAAAACTTCTGCAATATCAAATTATTTGATTTGAATGTTCATCACATGCCCAGATACATATCTTAAGAGTTTGCCCAGGAACTGGTGTCCAAGATTTCTTGGAGAGTGCCTATAACAAAAACTTCTATGGCATATAAAATTACTAATATTGACCTAAACAAGGTTTTCAGTTCCAACTTGTACCATCCGTTACAGCACATACTGCATCCGGTACAACACTAATATGTTACATGCAACAACTACTACGCCAACTCCAATGATGTACCATGTGTGAGAATGAGGGTGTATCATATTGACCAAGCCCATTCCAGTGAGATGCTTATATGAGGTCAGTACATTGGATCTAAGATCATCGTCCGAACAAGAACTTGCACTCGTTGCTAGGCCAAGCATTCAAAATGGAATGGTTATCTAACCTCACCATCCATAATTGCTTGTTGCCCTTCTAGGATGTATGGCGTCAAATCAACTCCTAACTATTTCAACAAATTTGATGTAGCATTCCTGTGTGATTACATTTTTCATCACAAGATTGGCCATGGATCATCATTAGTAAGTAGTCTACTTGACCACCATTCAATCTTTTTAACAACAAAAGATAATACTCTAAACTGCCATAATATAGAAAGACAACATATTTGAAAAGGACATGTACAAATTAATATCTTGAGTTATTTTACCTCCTCTAATAAAATCCATTATTGACTTAATTAATCTTTGAATCACAAAGGACAATAACAGATAATATTTCAATCCTTCGGCAGTCAGATTGATTGCCTAATAGTCACCTCTTTAAATTGTTGATGGTTCAAGAAATAATAATATTCATCTCCATTCAATGAATGGTACATTACTGTCATTAAACTTTTCAAAGCTTTGAGTGATTCACATAGAAGTTTCAGGACTCGTGGCACAATGCCATGTGTCTCAGCATCTTGATGCCCACATAAAAAATGATGGATTACCATGGAAACTTTTTTGATGCCCTCTCTATTACACTTTACATCTAACACCAAAAAATGCAGGCTACAATAGATTAAAAAAATGCGAGAATATCAGATGTCTAACTGAATTATAAAGTATAAAATTGAGAGGATTCAATTAAAAACAAAACTTTCATTTGCACGGGATCATCTTCCAACATCCAGGCCATTAAGACTTGAACCCTAGCAAGACAGATTCAGGCCCTAATAACTTGGTCCAATTAAAAATATTCAAAGCTCATACTGGGGTTGAAATCTTGTACATGTCAGCCCCATACACTTTGCATGATCAAGGATGCTTTTAGAGCCAAACTGGACCCATTCATTGCTCCCTCTGCCCGGAGAACTCGTCTTTTATATATTTTGTTCATTGTACCAAGGCATACCACTATCACCCCAGTATTGAGGATCATACTCTACCAACCTGCTATTGATATAGCCATCCCTGATATTTGAATCCCTGGACTCCTAGCATTCCAAAGATGAGCATCAGAGGAACCTTCAATAATGTATTATCAAGTTGAAATGGAAGCTAAGATATCACATTATCATATTCAGGCCCTGAAAGTAGTCTTCCGTGAGATCTAACGTTAATTTTTTTTGCAGTTAAATTCCTAAAATTCCAAGGTCTCTCATACAAATCTTCATAAGAACTCCAATATTAGACCTCCTAACCAGCTCACAGATAACTAAAAGTTAATATTTTAATCCAGCTGTGTCAATCACATGCATGATTTTGCAGCAATATAATTTCACCTTCCTTTATCAAGTATTCTTGTTTTAAGTGTATTTACCTCGTGTGTTATTCTTAGAATCTTTCATATTCAGACGTGGTTTCAAATCCCAACGGGACATTCCGTGGGACATCGGGATGAATTGCCATTCTAAGCGTTAGGATGGGACTATCCAGCCATTGTCCCAGCATCCCAATCGGTGGATTTTGGAATACTCCTATCCCAAAAATTAGGATGGATTGGAACAGTGGCAAATCTTGTTCCATGGAATAACTGAGATGGCCCTGTCCCATAGAATTTAAAATCTTGTTCAGTATAACCACAAGATTCTCACTACATAAAGCTGGAAGGAGGATGATGTTACCTTTGGAAGGCTAGCTTCTACCATTTATCACCAACTTTTGTTACAAAAGCCTCAACAAAAAGAAATTAGACAAACTTCATCACACAAAAATAAGCCTAAAAATTATAATTGTAAGAAGAAGGTGATAGGTTACCCCCATATTGCACTGCTATCTATGGGTGGAACATTGTATCATGTAAGCATCATTATTAGCTTCTCTTCTTTACGTATTATTTATTCCACACATTACTGGTCCAATGTCCATGGAGGTTATGGCTCATTACCTGTTTGGAAAGTCATTAATTTTTCATGGCCTGATAATGTACAAGAATACTTTGCAGTATTTCTTTTTTTATCCGTGGGGTGGGAGGGGTACAATTACCCAGCATTTATGCCTCACGGATGATTAGAATAGACTTGCTTAGAAGAAACACCATCATTTTTAGGACAGCTTCCCTTCTTATTTCTGAATATAATATGGATAATAGTGACAAATAGAAAAGTAGACACAGATTGAGAGTTTCAGTAAAGGACCTTACACAGGTAACAGTTGTGAGAATATCATCGACAAGCACCATAACAAATAGTAGACAGAACAAACATATTTACAAAAAGGTAACTTGAAGAATAGGATCGGGAATGACTGGTGATCAAAAGTTTAAAAGAGGCCCATGCAGCTAAGAAGCAATAGCAACACTCTTGCTCCCTTACATCTAAACATCATATATAACAAACAAAGCAAGATTTCACACTTCTGTTCTCTTTGAGTACCAAAATATGATTCAATGTCTGTCAAAATTATTTTAGTATATAACATACCAGGAACTAATGGCACCCAACTAAAAATGGGGATGGACTTCCTAAAATCTTGTGCCCACCATTCAGCTCCTAAAAGAAGAAAATGAAATCAGAAAAGCCACAAGAGATGATAAAGACACAAGGACTTGTAATGACAATTAAAGAATTGAATATCTCAAACTGGAAATAGAGGAATTATACATTGGTAATTTGCACAATAATCTAAAGAAAAACTTGGAGGCATACCCAAAAAGAATGTCAGAAAATGGCATACATAAATCAGCATGAGGCCTTCTGTGGGTCCATTTACTATAGGGAGAATAAGTGTATTTGTAAAGAAGCTGGATCAATAACAAATGAGGAGTCAATGAATATGCAAACGTAACCATTAAAAAGAAAACAACATAAAATGAATTCAGAGAAAAATTTAGTTATATTTCAATAAAGTCAGCAATGGCACATAAATATAAGCTACAGAAAATCGTTTAAAGAGCACATGAATTTAACATCAAACTATGACCAGAGAAACACAATGCAGTCTCATTGCACCATTATATTGTCATTGTAAATTTTCCATTTTGTGGCCACTTGATGCATAGGAATAAGCCTCCAATGCATTTCAGTTTTGGCCCAGATGTATATTTAGAGCTGAAGCTCATGATCATGGGTGTGGAATTATGGATTATCAATCTATCTGACCCAATGAAACTTTTAGCACCCTAGCTTAATCTCCACCACCTTTGCCATAAGAAGCCTCCAAAACATTGTGAACTCATATTTAAGAAAAGAATAAAAGAAAGGCTAGGG
The DNA here is from genome assembly GCA_017589505.3 of Metroxylon sagu. Classification (NCBI taxonomy): domain Eukaryota; kingdom Viridiplantae; phylum Streptophyta; class Magnoliopsida; order Arecales; family Arecaceae; genus Metroxylon; species Metroxylon sagu. The sequence continues at coordinate 420,234 of JACVBY030000387.1, forward strand.
TAGATAAGAAGTAATTTTCACCCATTTTCTTTCCGTTTTGTTATTTCTTGATGTAACTCATCAAACGCTTACTTACCAACATGAAAACCCATTTCCAATTTTTGAAAAGCTGGAGAATATCTAATAGGTGAAACTCTTGCCATGGTCAAGGTTCATCAATCTTTGAAAGTGAATTGTGTCGCATAGAGAAGAGATAACCATGACTAATAACTTATGAGCTTATTGGGTGAAGACTGATGTGTCAAGCGGAGCACTCTTTGGCATGAAGAAATTCAATTGAAGCTCATCAACAAGATATATCATCCCCATGATCAACTAGGGGACCATATCAAGGTTGTTTCATCAAACTTGCATGGCCAAGATCAGTGATCCTGTATTAAATACCCTATCCAGAATAAAACATTCCAGTAGATCATGATGTTTGCAAAAAAGGAATATGAAAGTAAACAATTTCTAATATTTACAGCTTTTTCCTAGTTAGAGATTATTCTGCCATGCTTTCACAACCCAGAGGTTGTAATGAGGTCGATGCCTGCTTGCACATCAAAAGGGAAATGATTAAGAACAAGTGGATGGACACATTCTTCTCTAGAGGCCACTCACCCTGCAGAGATTCCCCTCCCTGTGGTCACTTAGCATCTTAAAAACCTAGTACATTTTATTCAGTATCATACAACATTTTACATCCCAGTGACAATCATTTGCCTTGTCTTATTCTTCATGTCAATATATGAAGACTGCAAAACGTTAGCATGCATTTGTTGGGTCTACATACATGAGCATTGCACTAACTCTAGTACAATAGGCTTGCATGTGATCCATAAAATAAAGCTCCCATGAAATCATTGAAGAAAGCATGATGTTAGTAATAGGTAACATGTCATGACTGTGGAAGACAAATAAAACTTTAACATCAGACCTTGGAAATAACTTCAATATCCCCTTCCACCTTTTCTCATTGATCAAGAGGCAAGCCAATGATGCTAATTCACCTTAAGAATCCTCTACCACCCTTCTTTCACTGATCGTGGGATAGGCCAGTTGCACCATTATCTACTTTCTGAATGAAACTCTTTACTAAACTAAAAATTCAGATTAACAGAATGAAAAGCAAAATTTAACGATTGTATTACAACTGGCTGAAGATGAGCATAAGAGTTTTTTGAAATCAAAATTGGCAGACCAAACTTTTACGTAGACTTGGAGTGTATATTGTTAATAATGGAATGTTTCAAAACTGATGATGACAGTCTTGAGTTCCACTTGATCAAGGTGTTATAGGGACTCCCACAAATTCTGACATGCCACATTATGTTTCCAATGTCGACTTTGTGCAGATCCGGCAAATGGTGCGCAGCATCTAGCGCTGCATCTATGCATATATTCTATTTTCTATTGTGTGTAGCAGCTGGTATGGCTGATTATATGTTATGCAAGAACATTGACATAATAAACAAGTAGAGGCATTCTATTACAAAAGACTGACATGTTCAATTCTTCAAGATACTCTGAGATTCTACAACTGCATCATTTACAGTCAAAATTGCCTTGTAGACAAAGTAAGAGCTACTAATATCATGGTTAAAAAAAATTATTAATAAAAGCAAGGCACCTATTCCAAAATGTTTCTATAAATAACAAGTACATCTAAACTTGAATATACACCTTTTTCAATCCCTCAAGATAATGTAATAATAAGGTCTCAGTATCAATCTTTCAGATAGTGCGTCTCAGGATTATAGAGAGAAAAACAGGTTTGCAAGTCATGCCACTACCATTTCAGTCATATAGCATGAAAAAGATAGCATTCCAGATCAACTGAGTACATAGAAAAGCTGATTCCACAAGGAGCTATAGATAAAGCTTCATTGACGGTCAGATCCATACAGTAAAAGTTGTACCACAAAAACAAATACAAGAACCTTAAGAGAACTCACTGTTCCCATGTTGCCAAATAAAACGGAACAGCTGCAATTACCCAGAACCAGAAAGTAGTCCTTCCACACATTGCTGTGCTTCCGAAAGCCAAGGACTCAAACTGACAACAGAATGACAACAAGCTTGTTAGGGAAGTTGAAATATCATGAATGCAAAATAATAGCAAAGGACAAGAAAGGTGACCATACAGCACATGCAAGTGCATCACATCCTGCAATAACACAGATGCATAATGATCAATAAATGTCTATCAGACACACATAACAATTACAAAGGACTTCTGAGCAAAAGAAATTACCGTGATCGAAAAGTTCCCCCAAAGGACTCGATGAATTGGTACGCCTTGCTTGTTTACCATCAACAGCATCAAAGGTCTGATGTGTACATGATTGAAGCTTGTAGTGTTAGTAAACCTGAATAAATTCCTATTATAAGAACAGAAGTTAAACAATTGCCTGCATTTTTGTTGATATGATAATAATATGATTCTAGTTTATATTAAGTGGACAAATTTCTAGTCTAGTAAAAAACTTGAACAAACCTGATACAAGAAAAGAAGAATTCCATGAGCAAGGTGGACCCATCTTGGGGGCGCTGTGTCTAGATGAGGTGAATAAATCTGCAAAGCCAACACAAACATCAGTACATGAAAACTGAAGGGGAAAAATCATAGAAGTACATGCAAATTCCAGTGTCTTGCAATTGAAACAGAGAGCAAAATGCACCAATATGACAATGATGCATCTTTATGCAAGTGTATTGGCGAGCTTTAAAAGGCACAATCAACATCGACAAGCAGGGTATATATCAGGTGATACAAAATAACAATATGCCATCAATGATGAACCAACTCTAAATAAAAGTAATTTGAAGCCTCCTAATAAATAAACCTTGACTCACTCTTTAAGCCCGTTAACCAATATATATGCAGAAGCAAAAGTAATCCATAACATACAACAACAACAATAACAAAGTCTTAATCCCAAACTAATTGGGGTTAGCTACACGACTCCTTTTTCTCCGTTCTGCAAAACTAGTTGAGATGAAATGGGTATGCACAACAAAGATCCATGCAGGCCTTGTTAATGGGAGGAGCTTGAATCCAGTCTAAGGGTCCGACATAAAAGAGGAAAGGGAGACTTAAGCCACCGAAGATGAAGTTATGATAAAGAAACCATTAAAGCTCCATCAACATCAGACTATTTAAGGTAGCCCTCAGTAAAAATAACTGGCAAATCACAACTCATAAGGACCAATGAGCATGGACATGATTATGGTTGTCTTAAAGGTGTTGTTTGATTGTTTCCTTGCATTCTATGTTTGCAAACACAATGCATTATGCACTTCTTCCTTGTTTTCTTTAATCAAAAGAAACATTTTTTTAAAGAAAATTCAAGGTTTTGTAATAGCTAATCATTTATATTTATGTTGAAGCAGTGCTTGTTTATCATCACAAATCTACCCAAAAATAGTCTGAAACAGAAAATAGAATTATTTTAGCGTATGTTCACATATTCTTAAAACATTCATCAACATATTCCAGTGTAGATTTGTAACAGTGACTGCATCATACCAACATGGTACACTTATCAAGTATCATTGACCAAGAAAGTATAGCATGCCTAAGAAAGTATAGCATGCCTTTGCACCCTTCTTCACCTAAAACTTTTAAATCAAAGCCTCTTTATTTTCAGATGCAATGAAAAGGCATTAAGAAAATACATAAAGAAAGTACTACATACCATACATCTTTCTAAACTATAACCCCAACATCTGAAAATAAAGAGGCTTTGCACCTACCTCAAAACCTATTACCTACTCCTAAATACTGCCACTCCAAAATGTCTCTACAAAGAGAAGACATTGAATATGTTGAGAATTCGCCCTAACAAGCCTACAAAATATAATGGTAATCAACCTTTTCTAACATAAATGCCAGAGCCTATTTTACTTAAGTACAAGGCTCATCTTTATGAAACTCCCAATACCAGATCATACTGTCTATTTTCATTGGAATTAGAGGCCTACCCAACAAAATTACAAGGGCTCCATTTTCCTTGTCCACCATCCTTTCTCCTAAAAAACACCATCAATAGCTTCCATGGTTCATCACTGAAATTTCAATGATAAAATAAAAACATAAAGTTATCTGCCATTACAATTTGATCAGATTTCTCCACCACAAAAATTTAATTTGTCAGATTGTAAATATGAAAGTGCCTCAAGGACATCCCAGATCTTCAAAGAAAAGACTCCATGCAACTCATATAAGTTATTCCTAATCTAAAGAATCATCTAGCACAACCTTATCGGGGGTACTTCCACTGAAGTTGACCTAGGTTCTGTAAGTTTGTGATGGGAATTCAACAACAATTGCTAATCTCTACTTCATAAAAATCGAGGTCTTACACTTTGAAAATAAGGATTAACCTCAAAAAATATTAGATTATCAGTCATAATGTTCCATACAATTTATAAAAGAAAAAAAAAGAAAAAGGAAATCCTTTATTCCTAGAGCCTTAAAGCTATTTAGAGAGAATGCCCTTAGGAAACCAGAGGTACAAACAGAAAATAAAGGTATAGGAGTAAAAGAAACATAAGATAAAAACCAGATAAGCTGAAACATCAAGTTTCTATAGATTACACTTATTGGCGCAAATCTTGAGTTTTGTGCCAACTTATAAAGTTCCCAGATTTGTCAGAACCAAATTGTTGCTTAATAAAACTAACCTCAAAATTTAGAATGATGTGCAAAACTGAATCACAAGCTCATACACAATAAAATGGTCAATAAAATCAATTAATGGCTTCAAACATGAGAACCTGTCACAGATGGGCCAATTAACTTTCTAGGATCTCTTTACATTAACAAGATGAAGAATGTCAGGCTCTCTTAGATGCCACAAGTTGGGCCAAAAGCTTGAAAATCTTCAACCAAACACCTGCATATTACCCATAACTGGGTAACATGAATTCCAAATACAGCCTTTTGCATATCAAGCTAAAACCACTCATAGCACTAAGTTTTTTCATCAAAAAAATTAAGAATATCATAAGTTCATAATATCTGAATTCCATAAAATACCTATGCACTAACGAAAGTTTGTCAAGGAAAGGCACAAGGAATGTGAACATTGCATACAATATATTCGAAATTTCAAAACATTGCATGAGTTAAAAAGATCAAGCAAGGAAAGAAAAACAGGTGCATAAAAAATAAATTACATCACAAGATCTCCGATAATTTATTAGCAGAAATACTTACATAGCCAAGAAGTGCTGATATGACTAAAAATATGAAACCTGTAAGTGTGATCTGGAAAGCACATTAACAACGTCACTGCCCCTAGAGTAAAATTGATGATATGGAAGAATTTGAAAGGAAGTGATTGAAAAAAATTCTTACCATGTTTGGACTGGAGCATCCAAAAGAAAGCGAAAACAAAGTAAACTAATGTTAGAGATATCCAATGAAAAAAAAAACTTATAATAATCTATGATTACTATAATAATCTATGATTAGAACTTGAATCATCCATATACAGTAGGTAGCATCCTCCTTTCTAGTGAGTGAAGGGGCAGCAACTATAACTACATCAGGACTATTGTATACCATTTTTTTTTTTTTTTTTAAATCATCCCAGAAAAATTGACATAAATCAGTGATATTATCAGAATCATCAAATTTAACTGACACTTATATAAATTTAATAATTTCACATTAAATTTTCAGAGGAAGGCTACTTTGCAGATGCATAGCCAATGATCAGGTGAAAGCAAAAAAGGGAAATGTTGTCTGCAGTGTATCTACAGTATAAACATACACGCTCATCATCTTGCTATTTGTATTCTTTCTTTTTCATGAGTCTGTTCATGGATTTTATTATATTGACCACATACATGAGAAGTCTGGTCACAGTTTCGTGGCCCTCACAGGTGTTTGCATTCGGCTTGAATTCCTGATCAAGACAATATTTGCTCCAACCCTTGCTGCTTAAATGCCAAGGTATAGAGAATAAAACTCTCTCAAAGTTTAATTGGAAATGCATTATTTGGATTACCTAACTTACTCCAATCTCCATCATTACATTGAGCTTTCAATGCCTTAACAACAAAAGCACCGTTAAACATGACCAATTATCATCAGATATGGTCAATGATCCAGTAAAGAGAAAAAAGCAACTCCCACTTCACAATATATCTGTAGTTGCTTCAGTTCATAATACTACTAACAGATTAAGTGTTGATTTTTTTTTTTTTTTAAAAAAAAGCAACTGTACATCGATCCTTTGATATATATTCAGCTAAACACAGACCTAGTGATATAGTATTTGAGTATTACTAATGGACTATCTAAAGAATGAAATCTCTTCTGATATGCAAATACACACTTCAATGTTTTAATAATAGGCAGAAATATAGCAGGAATTAGCATAAAAGTATGTGTAAAAAATGGCTCATGCATATTTACAAATCTTTATAGAGAAGACAGGTGAAACTATTAAATCCTTTGATAGAAATGCTAATTTATTTTGCTAAACTTTCTAGTTTTCTATCAATATATATTCAACCAAATATCAATATTTAAGAATAAATTCCATTAATGAGGAGAGCTAGAAGTCCAAATGCTCCTTCCTGGCCAAATTTAGAAAAAAGACAATTATTCTTCACAATTTTGAAAAGTCTGCACAAATGAAACCTAAGACTTGAAAGTTCTTTAAAATATCTGGGAAAAAGGGAGAAAAAAGAAAACAAAAGGAAAATCTGATGAAGCTACAAATGACTCCATATAGAATGCACAGGCTCTGAGATTGCCAAATTCTGAGCACAAAAAGTACCCTTGTTGTCCATGTGCACCCCATCTAATTTTATTATTTTGAGCAACCAGCAGCCTATTGATCTCACGCGTGCAAAATTTAAAATTCATAGTATAATATAAAGCATCATCATATTCTAAAGGCTAATGGTAGAAACAAGTCCCCTAACAAGTTATCAAGTATAAAAATCATAAGCATGATGGATAAATTTTAAGAATACGAAATCAAGTGTCCAATAAACCGATATGACTTTAACTGTTTCAATCAGCAAGGATCGACAGAAAACTCACGGCATCCAAAGAGGGAAGAGCGTCACGCAACGACTCCAAAAGGGCTGCAAGATATATTTCGCGACCAGCGAGTTGTCCACGCCACTGTACTTGTACTTTTTCAGAGTGGCAATACCATGGTGCCCTATGTATCCCATCTGCAACACCCACAAAAACTCAAATTTCTAGTTTATCGCAAACCTTTTATATAACAAGGCATGGAAAAGAAAAAGAATACATCTCGAAGCAAGTGAAAAAAAAAAAAAGGCAACGGAAGCAGCGATTTTCTTCACCATGAACGGGAACAGCCGATCCCACCGCTTTGGCTGTTTTAAGCGGTAAAACGAGTAATAAATCAAAGCAATATGATCAAAAACTTCGGCAATATAGCAGAAATCCTAAAAACTTGCAGAGATTCCAGCGAACAAAGATAAAGAACGGAGATAAATCCAACGAAAGCACTCTTGAAAGAGCAAGAATGAACAGAGAAAAAAGAGGAGAATACATTAAATCGAAATGGATCGACAAGCACATCAAAAGGGAGAAGTTACGGTTCAAGCGTCACGAACCGTGGAGCTTGGGGATCACGCGATCGAGAAGAATGCCCCTCTTTTGCAGGGAGGAGACGCGAGAGGAGACACGGCCGGCGCTGGGACGGGGCCTCCGTTCTCCCGTTTGGCGCCCTAAAACCGAGGACAGTGGGGTGGAAAGCGACAGGTGGGCCAATAAAAAACGAAAGCACTTGAAAAGGCACGGGACCCACATAAACGATCGATTAATGAATTCGGTTTGATATCTCTCGCCGGTTTCCGATCGCGGAGCGTGAAATGAACTGCGGTAAAATTAGAAAAAAGGGCCCTTGAGGTGAGATCCATGAAAAGTTACCCCCTTTTAATTCGGATAACAAAAAAAAAAAAAAAGTTACCCAGGTTTTAATCTCGCAGCCTTTGCATTTTACGAGGCTATATAATAATATCGTCAAAAAACCTCACGGTTAATCTTATCACACCAAATTCTCCAGGTAATCTTGATTGAGTGAAGTTCTAGAGGAGATGGCATCAGATTTGTTCTACCTTAATTGGGCTTAAGATTTACCCTGAGAGAAAACCCTAATGATTGCCAGTAGATTTCACGCAGTAGATTTGACAATCACTTGAACTTTCTGATGCGAAGAATATGGAAATTTCTCTGGTAAACCTCCAATATGCCTCGCTTGCAGCGTCTTAGTTGGCAAACACTTGCATAAAATTCTCGGAAAAATTCCCTCGCACTACTCCTTTTTTTTCATCGTTACGCTTCAAAGTTATACTTTGTGTATAATATTCTGAGTAAAGCTACTGCTATTATTTTCAAAAGCCTTAGCGTGAGACGTACGAGAACATTTGCAGGTACCTCGGAAAGTTTCCTACATCTTTTAGAAGCCTTTCTTTCACCTTTTCCAGGGTACTACATTCTATATTCAAATCAAAAATTTTCACCGTGGACCCTGAAACTTGTGAAAGCTTCACATTGTTAATTCCAGGCCTCAAACAACCCTACTGCGATTAAAAACCGTGGGAATAAAAAGCAAAAAATAAAAAATAAAAATACACCAACAGGAGATTCAAATTATTGTCCAACTGCTGACTGTACAATGGCACATTTTACCTCAGCTTGTTAAAGAGCCAATTAACCACTCCACCAAAGAACTCGCTTCTTTCTTGCCCGTATATTGGCTCATATAAACAACCGACGAGAAAGCGTAAATACGAGCAAAGCTCATGATAGCTGAAGACTCAGCTATTTGACCGGATTATGCATTAACCCTCTCAACCAACATGGTATTTAATTCATGATAATATAATATTATCAAAAATTTAATATTTTTAATAAACTTAATTTATCAAATATTTAAAAATAAAAAATTTATTATTTTTGATTAAAGTATGGTAATGTTTCTAAATTTTATTATATCTTTTTTAACTTTTAAACCGCTTTCTATTTTTTTTTTTTGGGTTAAGATATGAAATATTGTAATAAAAAATAAGATTCTTTATAAATTAATTTTAAAAATATTATAATTTTTAGTATATAATATATAATATTATATTATTAAATATCTCATTATCTAATATATATAATAAATAATATATAATATTTAGTAATATATTATATAATAATTTAATATGTAAAAAGATCATAAATATTAATAATTTAAAATCTAATATTTCACATATTTTTATATAAATATACAATATTATTAAAATATAAACTATTATATTGATATAAAATTCATTATCAATATAAAATATTATATTATATATATTTAATAATTTAAAAATAAAATATAATGTTAAAAAGTTAAATATTATCTGATGTAAATTAAATATATAATTAGATTAACTATTATTAAATATTTATATAAAAGTCAAGAACATCATTTAAGATTATTAATGTTCGATAGCCTCATATATATATATATATATATATATACACACACACATCTTTCAAATAAAAATTAAATTATTGTAATTTATGGTAATATTAAATTATCAAAAATTAAATATTATTATTCAAATTATCATGTGTAATTGTATAATTATGATAATAATTTTAGATTAGCATTATAAATTATTATGAATTAAATGATTCCTAATAAAATTAGATATGAGATCTAAACTTCATCTGCAAGTATTTTTGATTTGTTGCTGAAACATCGAAAGAAAACGGTGCAAAGACAGCATATAAAAGAGATTAAAAGTACTAAAGAATGAAATAAATGAAGAATAACTATGTATTTAAAATACCCAAATTTGGTATAACATTGAATAATTTAGATGGCTAAGATATGTTTTATATTTTTCAATCTAGCTTCTAAATGGGGGAGGTGGAGAATTAAAAATGTAGTCTAGCTATAAAGGACCGTTTGGTATAGAGGTGATGCATCTAGGTTCATCATTGATTTAGATCATTTAGGCGAACGTAACGAGATCATTGCACTTTGGTTGCATTCAATTAATTAGATTTTTTAAGATTAGTCCGCCACTTAAGATGGTTTGGAAATGTATTATTTTGCTGTAAAGCCTTCTTCAATTTTCATGGTGTGAACGGACGGTCCTCGGAACCTGAAGGTTTTTCACGTGTCTCATAAATTGTGGACAGCAGTCTCCAATTGAGAAGACTCACTTCATCCTCCAAATGCTCGGCAGTTGTCCTCCGTCCACTGGACGCCGTCGTCATTGGTCCTACAGGGACCACCAGCCCCGCCCAATGACCGCAAATCGCTACGTTTCGACGAAAAACATCACGCCAATGTTCAGCTTTTAAAAAACTATAAATTCGTACGCCGAATCAGCTATGTATATCTCGTTACAGCGCAACATCACACCTCCCAACTTCGTACGCTGCGCTAACCCTTCGACACCCGCGGCGCCACGCGCAACAGGTACGTGCCGTTGATGCGGTGCCCTCCGAGGTTCACGCCGCTGTGTCAGCGCCACCCAGCCGATCCACTGATCCCTATGGAAATCCTCCGCCGAGGATAAATCGCTACTCCCGGTGAACGATCCGCCCGCTCACCCCGCAGTTCCCTTCGATGCCTCCCTTCCCGCTTCCGATGAGAACTGCCGACTCCTTCGCGCCTATCCGAGAGACCTGGGGACGGCTCTCGGGCGGATGCCTCGCCTGCTTCCCCTGCCTCGCCGACCGTGGCACGCCTTTCTCTCTCTCTTCAAGATTTGATATTTTTGGGGTTTTTTCTTCGATTCTTGGTTGGATTTTTGAGCGTTTTTGTCTCTCTTGTTGCTTTGGTTTACAGCGAGGATGTCTTCAATGTGTTTGAAAGTGGTTCTCGTGCTGCTCCACTTGGTTATCGTGGGGGTTTTGTTCCTCCTGGACACCGATTTGATACTGAGAACTCGAGAAGAGCCTTGGTACTTTTCTCCAATCCGCCTTTCTTTTTCCTTTTGCCTTTTCTTTTTCGCTCTTTATGCCTTTTTCTCTCGCGGATCTTTCTTGAAAAGTTGGTGACTTTTTTAATCATTTTAATTTTAATTACTTGGCATGCGATATCTATAAATAGAACGATTAACATTTGTTTCCTATATTTAATACGCAAATTGAAGCACTGCTATAGGGCATGTAGGCTTTAGAGGTCAGTATTGCTATGGTCCACCACACTGTAAAGGTAAGCAATTCTCCAGGCCACCGCTTCTACATGACAGTTTTACTATTCTACAAGTGTGCCTTTTCTCGTGATTTGAGATAAGGAATGTTGACTGGCTTTTGATACCAAAATTTAAGATTCAAATTAAAGAAGACAGCTTTGCAGAAGAAAAAGATAACACCATAGGATGAATTGGGTTAAGATCATCAAGGCGTAACTCTTGATCAAAGTATATATTCACATTGTTGATGGAATCCTTTAAAATCCCCAAGTTTGTGTTCAAGTTATCTATACCCTCACTTCAACCAGAAAATGGACGCTGCTAGGTAATTGGAGTCTCATCTTGCTGTCAAGTTAAGACTCTTACAAGTTCATGATGTAAATTTCTATATATTCCTGAATAATTTATATGTACAGAACAAAGACAATGAATTTCTAAAGCATATGCTTAAGAAATATAGAATTGGTAGCCATCATGAGGAAGACAGCAAAAAAAAAATGTAGATTTTTCCCCTTCTCAAATCTATACTGGTTTAAAAGTTGTTTCATAATTTGTTTGTAAGTATTACATATTTTTAACATGGTTGAGCTGAAAGATCCTGATTTCCTGTTCATATGAAGCAAAACTCTTTGACAAATGCAAGTATTAATCTAATTCCAGGCAACACAACTTTGAAGTTGTGGTCTTAATTGAAGGATGGGTAATTCAACTAGATTGATTTTTTTGTTGGCAGAGTCCAATAAGACTACATCCTTTTGATATTCCAAAAAAACTATTTTGATGGTTGAGGGAACAGTGGAAGTTTGGTGAAGCCTAGCATCTGAACCATCAATAGTTGATTACCAGCAAAAGAGAACCAAGTGTAGACCATGAGCAGCATCCATAATCAATTTCTTAGTCAGCTAAAGAGAGTTAAAGATGGTCATTGTGTAGTAGAGTGAGTCTAAGTCAATCGTGTATATATCTTACTATAAATACCTTTGTTTGAATTTAAGGATGACAACGGCATAGTTATGATCTATTCATAATTATTCTTTTGAGTATTACATTTATGATCGAATTTAAGAATCAGTCTCTCTACAAACTAAACTACATCCTGAATCCTTAGATGGCTGGAATTTGAAATTTGTGTCTCCTCAACATGTTGACATGATTATGGAGTGGCTTGATTAGGCAGATGTGTCAGGGTCAAATGCATCAACTAGTTTGTTTGTTTTATTTGGGTTTATCAGGTTGAGTGATGAATCCAAGGTCAGCTGAACTAGTGTCAGTTATCATAGCAGTAGGTGGTTGGTACAGTACAGTATAGTTCGTATCATACGGACACTTGGTATGCTCTAACATACCAGTTCAGTACTAGTGCACCATTTTTTATTGTTTTTCTTTTTTTCTTTTTTTTTTTAATTTTGAGGGATTTTTTTAATACTTATGGTTGTTTGAATTATGATTTCAATACTATTTTGATGTTATTTGAGACCATATTGATCTTGATGGACTGTATGACTAATTAATTAATGCAACTGTAACATAATTGATATAGAGAATGCATATTTTTTTATCATAAAATACATACAAAATTGATTTGAACTACAAAATACGTATCGACATCCAAATCCCCGTAAAGTATCTATACCGATCGTTGACATCAGAATCTTGATCATAATCAGGACCTAGGATCTAACTCCAATCCAGATAGCGTGCTCATCCTTACATCTCAAAATTTGAGCTTCTTGTATAGCTACGTTGATATTGATTCATTGTCTGATACCTGGTGGTCATTCTATTTGAGAGAATATTACGGTAGCAAAATCTGACCCATAATCTGATTGTGACCACGGATGACAGAAATTGCTTGACTATGATATCTCATATATAGAATATACCTATGGGTCATATCCTGGTTGTGTGGAATAGGATTCAATGTACGATGAGGATCCATATATAATCAGAGGCCCTACTTCACATGCTAGATCATCTATAGTGGTACCATGTCCCAAACCACCTTGAGGGACCTATCTTTTATATGCTATTGTAACCTTGCGGGCTCTAGGTCATATGCTATGGTCTATATTGTGCTAGTATAAGTATACTGCAACTCATCGGTGAATTGAGTAGTGGCTCCTGCTGCCTTTAATCTTTGCTGGGAATGACATGTGGATCTTAGTCATGAATGATGGCAGCTGTTGGCATATCTCTAGGATTCTTTTCCTTCTTACTAGTGAAGGTTTCAGACTTAGAGACTGTTTCACTGCCACCTGTATCATAAATCTATCTCGATAGACTTGGAACCAGAACCTTCTATATACTATGAGGGTCTGAACATTATCTTGTGCCTGGCAACCTCCTCCCCCTGCCTTTGGTCATTCAGGGTGTCCCTTATAGAAAATCTGATTCTGAATTTTTCCCATGCCATCTAGATCTGACATCTCATAGACCTCTGGATTTCTCGAGTAATACGAAGGTGACTCAGTTACTCAATGCCCAATCTTTGCTTGTTTCTCAGTACTTTTTCATTTGCTCTTCCTAAAATAGGCAAAACGCTCTTTCATCAACTATCGGACTTCTGGTGAATATTTTCTACAAGTAGCTATGATGGGTAATCACCAATTTGATGTTGTTTCAATCTTGTCACCTCTTCCCATTTACTCCATATCACACCACTTACACCTCTAGTGGTGCTACCTTAAAATTATCACATTGTGGTCCCAATCTATATCAATATTTTGTTTTTTCTTTCTTGTTGGATTCATTTCTAAAAGTTTGATGGACGAATGCCATATATTTTTAGTTAAATTAATAATTAATTAATTAATTATTAATTTAAAATTAGATAATTTATATTGCAATGTAAAAGTTGGTTGAACTGCTTCAAAAATATGTCTACATTATCTTTGCATCTTTCAGTTCAGTTGGCTTTTTGCCTTTTTGTGAGACTTAGGTATGATCCATGTTGTTATCTAGACAGTATCATTTCAAGTTGCGATAAAAGGTGAGTACTTGGTGCACATGAATCTGTATTTTCACGAACTCTTTATATACTTAAGTAATTCTCATATTCTTTTTACTTTTTTATGTGGGCTTACTTTTATTTATCCCTTTGATCTGCTTATATTTTCACCTCATATCTTTACCAATCATCAGGTACACTGTGATATATTTGCTGCTGTTTTTGGCTACCTTGGTTCAATATTTCTTCACATCCAGTTCATCCCCAGGGTAATTTTCCTCATGCTTGATGAAGTTTTTCCATCAACCTTTGAATTCCATAAAAAATCATCTATTGGAACTGAAAGATGATTCTTCTGATTTGTGCCTTACCTCCTTTGTTTGTAAGGTATGTTGTTGATGCAATGAGGGCTTGGAATGGAACACGTGCTACCTTTATAAACACTTTGAATTTCAATGTAAGGCCAATTTTCCATTTATTGTGAAGGGGGTCATGTTTGGACTATTTTAATTATAAATTTGCCCATCACGAAATAATGTAAGATTGAAGACATGGTTGACTTCAACTAATTTATGCTATTTTCTATTGATCAAGCAAAGACAATCTGCACCAAGACGTGGAAATTTGGTTTCTTCTACAGATATTGATCAATTGGGAAGAGCTGATTCTTTAATGAACTCTTCATCATGGTTGAAGCTGGTGACAGACCTGTACCCTCCTAGATCTTCCAACAGGTAGTCACACCTTTGCTGTATAGGTTATGTTAAAACCAGAATTTTAGGTTATTGCCAATTTACGATGCATTCTCTCAATGCTATTCATTAGGCATATGTCTGCACCATTTATATGCATTTATATGATTATCTGTGCATGACTGCAGTCATGCATGTTAGTCACTGGCACATGCAATGTGAATTTGAAACAAAAGAAGCACTGAAGGTATATTATACAGTACTTTAAAATATATTCAGCTATTCTAACATTAAATAACTATTTTTTCAATATTTCTTAGCCTATATGCATGCATTTAAACAACTAAAGTGTTTTTTTTATCAATAAACATATCTAAATATATCTTTATTCAAAATTTAATTATGACAAATTACATATACAAATGAATTAATGCTAAGGGAACTAAAAACTATGCAATGTAGACTATGATTGGTAAGAAACAATAAGAATTTTTAAAAATTGTATTTTAGAAAAAAGAGGGATTTCTAATTTCATCAATTTCTTTTACTTTTAATTGTTATAAAGCTATCATGAAATGCGTCCCTGAAAAGTTGTCATAATCAAGAATGCTACTTCTTCCCTTGCTGCATCGAAGAAGTTAAATTGCATAAAAAGAACAACTGCATTACATTTACTATTAAATGATTATAAAACTATCATGTTCTACATACATCCTCAGGGAAAGAAACTCCTTTCATCTAAAAGGCTACTTTATATTCTTCTGTTATTACTTTGATCTTTTCAATCTACATCAAATAAAAAAAAACTGAATTAAAAAGAAAATCATCTGGATCTTTATATCTTGTTTTCACCTATCCCATAGTTCCAGTCAAACATGCCACACAGAGCTGAATCTAAATTGCACTGAAATTAGAACAAAACAGCAATATGCAATATTTTGCAAAATAATTCCTTCACTTTATATCTTTGTATCAACAATAAGTATTTCTCTTTAACATTACAGGAGTTGGACTTGCACTTATTGTCATATTATTCAGGTACTATTTTACGCCACCAAATTCAAATGTTTAATGTAGATGTTCTTATTCTGATTTTGAAACTGGATGCATATACTTTTCTTGATTTGCAATTTTTTTTTTCAATTTTTTATTGTTAATAGGCTTGATTAAGGATTCATGCTTATCACTGGATAATGGATTGTTAATGATGGCTGGTTAGATTATTTGTCCGTTACACACCTTGCACAAACCAAAGTATATTTTTGAATAATAAAACTATAGGAATAAATGCACAAATTATGTGTTATAGATGTAGAATTAGATGACTGTTGGATGGTGCAATTTTTGTGCATCCTTGT
The DNA here is from genome assembly GCA_017589505.3 of Metroxylon sagu. NCBI lineage: Eukaryota > Viridiplantae > Streptophyta > Magnoliopsida > Arecales > Arecaceae > Metroxylon > Metroxylon sagu. The sequence continues at coordinate 436,400 of JACVBY030000387.1, forward strand.
AAGTGCTTAAAGTAAGATGACTGAAGAATCACTTGACACTATTTGCATCCATAGAAACTCAAGGCATCCAAAACATCATTATATTAGATATCTGCGCCATTCATACCAGTGGATAGCATTTCACATGATGCATGTGTTGTCTTGAGTTGTATGAACACTAAGTATGTATCAAGGTATTATGAATATATAGATGACTTGTCCAAAGCTACATAATCGCGGCACTATATAACCTCTGCATCCAGTATCTTTTTCTAGCACAGTAGGAGGGTAAGTTTCCAGAATTTGCTTTGTCAGCAAATGCAACCTTTCAGAGTACGTCAAATCTTGCTTCTTTCTACAGAAACACATATATTATTTGCCAGATTATAAAAGAAGGCACATTATGCTTATCAGACAAGTTATTCTTGTGGGATAACCTAACCTCTATAGCCTTGGTGCACGCTACCATGCTAGTGCAGCCATCAATAATTGACATAAATTTAGTAAAAGATTACATGTAAGAGGTCAGAAGATCAGAATATTTTTTTTTCAAACTTTCTTCTTAATTATTTTCTAATAAGTCTGAATCATTTCAATAAACTTTTGAGACAATTGCTACTGATCTTCTCATGCTATCTTCTAGAAGATGTATTGTAGCAATTAAGCTCGATAACTGTAGCAACGATGATGATAAAATCATTCCACAGCCGCCTCAGCTGCTTCTCTGGTATTGCCAGCAGGTTACATTATTGAACTGCCAGTTGTATGAGCTAACGAAAAGGTTCCCTCTTGTCATAACCAGTCTTGGAAACTCCATATAATTTTCCATGTTTCTTTGGCCAACTGTGAAGAACTGTACTTGAAATAATCAAAGAAACGATCATATAAATTGTTACTTGTGTAACTGGAGTCTGAGTAACTCTGTCTAATAAACATACATTAGATTAAAGGCCTTCATTCTCCAGAACTGTATGGTGTATACAAGTGATGTTTCAACGTTGCTTTGAGTTCTTAAGATTTGACCATTACGCCAGCATTTTAGTTATTGATTAAATCACTGATACAAGATTAAACTTGTAAGGGCTGATTTCTGCAACTCCTGTTGCAGCCTCCTCGTACAAAACATTGCCATGATTGTGACAAATGTGTCCTTCAGTTTGATCATCATTGTGCGTGGCTAGGAACATGCATTGGCAAAGGGAATCATTGTCGATTTTGGTGAGTACATATAATAACTGTTGGAAAGCTTTTGCTGACTGAAATTATATTTAAATTTAGACAAGTTCTTGTCGAGTAGTAATCTTTTTTTATTTATTATGTACACTATGTGAGAGGTAAGAAATGCATAAAACAAATCTACTGAGTGTCTGTTTTCAACTCTAATCTCTTTCCTTTATGGGCCTATGTCAAGCCTTGTCCCACCATTGCATGCTTATGATTGTATTGCATTGGGATCTAATTGTACTATCAAGGTAATGGTGAGAACTTTTGTTTTGGTTTCAACCTTGCTACCTGACCATAGCATTGCTAGTAATAGCTGACTATTACTGTATATTCAATATGGCATACAAATCATGAATGCGTTAGCTTCTCTAATTCTTGCCATCGTTTTTTTGCACTTATTGATAACGGACCTCCACTAGTGTGGGATTAAGTTACTGTTGTTGTTTCATTGCACTTGTTGAATTTACTGGAATATGCAATGGGAACTTTTCTAATGTCAGGTCCATACTTTCTTTTACATTAATGATATTAAAATCTCTAGGCTCTAAAGCTTTTTTGGAAGGAAGAAGTATTTTATTTTCTGCAAGAATGATTTCCCAAGAAATCTTAGAGTAACGATCTGCTGGAAAAAAAAAACTTCATCCCATTTCTCCTATTCCTCTCCTTCATCCATCCTGTTATTATGGGTGAAGGAATTCCATAAAGTGTCAAAACCATCATATTTAACCCCTTCTTAAAAGTACATATAATTTTGTGTTTCTTTTTCTAGTCACCATTTACAATACCTCAGCATTCACTTCTTCGCATTCATCAAGATTCTAGGATTTCAACCAATCCAATGACGTCTTCTTTGTAAGTCCTGTAACTATAACGTGGACTTCTGCAAATTTATCCTCTACCTTATACCAATAATGAAATATATGTTTTAAATTTTTTCTTATCTATTGGAAGTCAGCTAAATAGAATGATATATGGTGATTTGCAGGACATATGGAGTTGAAAAGACAAATATTCATGAATTAGTTTTCTGACAAATAATGAAAACTTATCCATTTGCTCAGAATAATTTAGGAAGTGATTGGATCGTTGATATCTAGATAAAAATTGCTTGTCTTTATGTGATATGTCGAGCATATTATATTCTTCAATGACCGTAAATGGACAGACATCATTACTATTTAACCAATTAACCCTAGTTTCAATGTATCGATTACTTAAGTTGTGAAGCCAGCAAGATGAGGTTTTAAGATAAAACAGTCTGCAACTCAACGAACTGCAGGGTCCCCTAATATTGTTGTAATTTATTGTTTATTCTGTTTTTCATACCTTTTTGTCATCTAAAACCAGGATGAATGTTTAGGAGCTTAGCTCCATGTTTATGTAAGGCTATTTCTAGAAGCCTGTGGAATGTAGTGTTGTGTGCGTGTGTGTTTGAGTTGGGAGGGGGGGTTGCAGCCATGCCCACCCAATCTCTAGTTTCAAGAAAAAAAATCCAAATTACTATTCCTAAATAGCAAATACTCAAGATGACTGTTCCTAAATAGTAAGTATGCAAGGCCAAGCATGATAAAGAGCATGCATGCATATCGCAAAATTTACAAGAAATTTTGCCAGGCATATGATACTGTTATACTTAATTCTGACTAAAGACAGTTAGTTGTAGAGCCAGCTTGGCTTAAAATATTGATGACAATAGAAACAATGGGATATGCAATTTCCCAAGAATTTCTGATATTGTCTTTGGTTATTCCAGTAAAAAATTGCATTATGATTTATGATCTGATAAAATAATCTTCTAAGAACAAGATTTTCTGAAAAAGAGATAACTAAAGTTAAATGATGCAATTTTATCAGAATTTTGTCAATCAAATGTCTTAAAAACGTAATGACACGTAGAGGATAAAAAAGTTGTGATGGTAAATTCTTCCAGAATATTAAAAATAGCTTGATGAAGAAAACATTTTAATGCCATTTAAAAATTGAGTGTGATGTTAGTCTCCAAATCTTCTATTCACTTATATTTGCCCGAATCAGACCGCAACGCATCTTTGTAGTTACCACCTAAAGTAACAGTGGCACTGTGAAGAAGTGTTAAAATGGTGGCCATGGATCCTTTCTTTAGTTACCTAATCAAGCTTGAAGGAGATGAGAAACAATATAGTGTTTGTATATAAGAACTACACTAGCTGTATGCATCTTCAGTTTTTTCACATTCTACCACCTAGGCACCTAAGAGGGGTCTATTGCCTAGGAAATGACTGCATTAACACTGGGTAGCATCACTTGATGCAGCCCAGATACAAATGTGGGATGCAAAAATTTTGATGCAGTAATCTTTTCAGGTTTGTAATTTTATCACTGTTTTCTGCTTTGGATAGCGGAGTTTTACATCTGAAACAAATAATTTGAAAGAGGGAAGATGAGGGAAGAGGGAGAAATACAAGAGGAAGAGAAGTAGGGTGGAGTAGAGATAAGCATCGAGGCAAAATCTCTCAGAGGAACTAATTCATTCTGGAAAACACATAGCACTTGTTACTCTTTATGAACTTTTATATACTTAAACAATCCTGAAACAAAGTTTTCTAATCCTAGAGGAACTCAACACTAACCTATAATGAATTAGGATTCTATTTATCATGTCTCAGAATAGAACTTTTAAACAATCTAAAACTCCACTAAACAAAAAAAATTGTTTATTTTTCTAACCTACAGCCAAGTTGATTCAACCTACTCACAAGTCAATGCTATGGGATTTATGATCATAGCCAGTACCACACAAGCCCCTCCGTTTTCCCTCAGAGTTGAGTCTATCAATGTAATGTTTTGAGAGTGTTTGTTGGATTTGCACTATGGGTTTCCATGAGTTGTGAACTTTCACAGCCATTTGTACCCACACAGTAGCAGGAATTTGAGTCAAATTTTTAAGGGTTTCCTTGAAAATTGATTGGGATTGAGCATTTTTTTTTTTTTTTCTCATATCAGGTGCATGCTATAATGGTGGATATAGCATTCAAAGACTTAAATCATTCTATCAGCCATTAATACGTGCTTTTATTGTCATTGGATTTTTCTTGGTTGGGATAGTGGGATTGGTGTGGACATGCTGATTCTTAATCATATTACTTTTGGGCCTTTTGCTTTAGACATATTACTTTCCTTTTTTTCTTCATGAAAAATAATTAAGTCTTTGCAACCAATAGAAATAATCTATTACTTTTTTCTGTGTTAAAAGTTCAAACTAGTAGTTACAACTGGAACCTCATGAAAATATGATTGGCAGCTTGGTCACTTTGTTACAATAAATGGATCAGGACAGCCTAGACTGAAATTGGCTCATATACGCCATTATTTCCTTCATGCTTTATGTTGATCTTTCTTATTCATTTGCCTAACATATGTTTCTTATAAAAAATTATATCACAGGTGGTACATCTTTGAAGAAACAATTCTGTGTTTTTGGACTGGGATCCTGTACGTCTCCTTTTGGAGTTCGAATGTTATAAAAGCATGGTATTCTCTCTTATACATTAAGTTTGTTCTCCAAATTGCAAAATGTTAAATCATGTTATTGTTATAAAATTGTAAACTTTGCAAATAGTTTTTTCGCCATGAGGATATGAGATATGATGTAGCATATATTGTAACAGCCTGTTGCTGTTTGTTATTAGTTGAGTTACTGAGATTGAATATCTGCATATCAGGTGGAAGGATCTTATCATGATAGTCTTGTTTGCTGTATTGGCCTTTTGCTTCATCTTTCTGTTTCTGCTGCTGCTTTTCCATAGGTAAGATTCATTCAATTTGGTGATACTATATTTACCTCTTGTTAGAAATTGCTGGTATTATAGATTGTACTTCCATTTTCCTTCAGGTTAGCTAGCATTTGGGCTACTCTCTTCAGGTTAATTCAGAAAGTGATTCAAAGGACATCCAAAGATTAATATCCCTATTTGTTCTGTGAAGAATATAGTGAATTTGCAGAGGCTTTTAACAGAAAACCAACCTGAGTTGTCAAGGACTGTAGATATCTGGTACTTGAATCTAATAAGACAAGGAGACTAATGTCAATTGCTTCTATACTTTCAATGTTGCTATGCTGCTATAGTATTTTGTCAATTAAGAGAACGTGCTAGTAATTTCAAATTAGCCAATTATGACAAACTATTCCAAATTACAACAACAGCACCTGCAATAACAAAGCTTTCATCCAAACTAGTTGGAGCTGGCGATGTGAATTTTTTTTTTTCATTTCACCCATTTTAGAGCCATACTTTTTGTAAGATGTAAAGATATCGAGCTTTTCTTTATTACTTCATCCCATATAATTTTTGTTTTATCTTTACCTTTTTTCTTTTACATGCACCAAATTACTTCATACTAGTACATCATAAGGTCTATGTTGTCAAGGCTTAAACCATCTAAGTCGTTTTTTTCTTAATTAGTCCTCATTGGTGTTACCATATATAGTTATTACACTAGTAACTGCTTTATCATATATCTTCTTGATTATATTAATATATCATTATTTATTTCTTTTCTAACACTCATCATAAGACTTTTCTAAAAACTCCATTATATGCTTTTTTTAAATCAATAAAAATTATATGAAGATCTTATCTCTTTTATTTATACTTCTTCATTAACCTCTTAAGGAGAATAATAGATTTTATAGTCGACCTTTTTGGCATAAAATCGTTATGCAGTACCAATGTTTATTGCCCCATACTGGGTGTACCATATTATATGATATTGAATTGAGACGAAGAACCAATGAGTACTAAGTCTATTGAATCGATTCATATACCGCACATACCAATGTACTACTAGTATGGTATGGGTGTGGGGTTTGGCAGATGATGAACCTTGTATCTCAGCTATCCTTAATTATTCTTTTCCAAAATTTTATGGTATGATTCATGAGTTTAATACCACAGCAATTAGAATAGTTTTAAATTTCTTCTTTATTCTTATAAATTGATAATATAATACTTTTTGTCTATTTATTAAGCATCGTTTTGGTCTCTAAGATCTTATTCAATAAATTTGTTAACTAAGTTACTTTTACATCATTTAAACACTTTCAAACCTCGATAGAAATTTTATTAGATCATACTATTCTTATTTATATCTTGTATGTAATCTTTTTTATATCAGATGTGCTAGTTCTATGAGTATGTGTGATATTTTTATTCTCAATGGAACTAGTAAGATACCTACATAATGTTTATTTAATAATTTATTAAAATAATTTTTTCATCTTTTTTTGATTTCATTTTTGTTAATTAAAAATTTTTGATTTTCATCTTTGATACATTTAACCTAAATCATATCTAAAGTTTGTTTCTCTTAATCTTACAATTTTATATATACCTTTCTTTTCATCCTTGATTTCTACTTTATAATATTACTCTTTATATATCTTAAATCTAGCGTTTTATATTACTTTTTTTAACTTTTTTCTTAAAATCTTATAACTTTCACATACCTCTCTTTTCTTACGTTTAGGTGATTTTCTATAGCACTTTCTTTTAGTTTTAATTGCTAATTAAACTTTCTCATTCTACCATCAAGTTCTTTATCGTACGATCTTTTTTTTTTTTTTTTTTTTTTTTTTTTGACTCTTTTAGTATCTCTATAACTACTTTTCTAATGCAATTAACCATCTCTTTTTATATAGTATTGATTTCTTTGTCTAAACTTTATTTTTCTTCCTTCATTATTCTATCTTTAAAAACTATTAGTTTCTCTCTTTTTGAATTTCACCACTTAGTTGTTAGATTTTTATTTTCTTTAATCCTTTTCCTTCATTTCTGAATATATACACCCATAACTATCAATATACATTTAGTAGTTAACCTCTCACTCGGTATAACTTTACAATCTTTACACAAAACTTGATCAATATTTTTACTAAGGAAAAAATCTATTTGACTGATATTATATCCTCTTTTAAAAGTTATTAAATGAGAATCCTTCTTTTTAAAACATATATTAGTTAATACTAAATTATATTGGATTCATGTTCATAGGGTGTGACTATAGTTTTACGCTGGCCATTAACCTACCGCAATCTTCCTTCTTTATCCGAGCTTGGTACCGGCTATGTATAAAAAAAACTCATACATAGGCGAAGTCAAGGCTTTGTTGTTGTTGTTGTTGTAAATCATATGCCATTACAAACTTTAAAATTGCATCTTCTTCTTCATTTGTATCTTTGTAGTCATAACCTCTATATATTCTTTTAAAGCCTACATTATATTTTTCCACGTATCTATTCAAATCACCTCCAATAAATATCTTTTCCACTAGGAATATCTTGTTATTCCATCTATATCCTCCTAAAAGCATTATTTTGTAGCATCATCTAAACCTACTTAAGGAACACAAGTACTAATAATATCGATGAACTCCCCTCCTAATATAATGAAAATTACTCTATTTTCTACTCTCTTAATATCTACAATCTCATCTTTTAAACTCTTATCAACAATATTTTCTACTTTATTTTTATTTCTATTTTTTTCATGTATACCAAAGTTTATAATCAACCTCTTTTGTTTTTTCCTATCCACTTGGTCTCTTGCAAGGAAGCTACATTAATTTTTCTCTTGATCACTGTATTTATTAGTCTCATTAATTTTCTATTAGTGTCCCCATATTTCAAGTTGCTAAGCAGATTCTACTTTTTTTAACTAACTTCTTTACTTACACCTATCTATTGAAGTGTGAGAACCTTGCTTACTTTCTGTCATATCCATATATCAATGTGACATATCGCTTTTAAGAAACGTTGTAGCTAACTCTTGCAAACTTTCCATTACACCTGGGATCTAATGTAGCGCATTGCAAGTAAGAGACGCTAACGCTCTAATGGTTTTTTCTAATGGATATATTTATAGGATTTTATTATAATTTTACACTAACTATCAACCTACTGCAACCCTTCTCCTTTATTCGGGCCTGGGATCAACTATGTACAAAACTTGCATTATATGCCCTTGTAAATTTAATTTTTCTTCTTTAAACTGTGTTCGTGCTTGCTATATAAAGAGGAAAGTTTTCTGGTGACACCAAATATAAAGTAACCTGTAAAAATAACACTTTATCTTCAATGGCATGTTCAATTGATAAATTCTGATAAATTCTATGAGAGTGATGAGAACTCCATTGTTAAATATGCTTAAATTTGTTCAATGCGTTCCACTAATATGTGTTTATGTTCAAAGTCCTGTTAACCATATATGCAGGGCTTCATTAAAAGAATATATTTCTTACAGAGTTTTGCCAATTCAAAGTAGCTCTCTCAAGTTTTCTGTTTTCCAGATGGGTCCAAATAGATTGGCACCTGCAATATGAGTCCTATAACCTGCTCCTTTGCAGCAGCCAAATGTGTACAATACTTTTACTAACTAAATTACTATAACTTTGTGGAGTTGAACCACTTGAATATGACACAGAGGGCCAGGTTGCATTGTTAGAGAGCTTGGACCTGTTATGCTAACAAATTGCTAAAAGTATGTAGTTTGCAGCTGTATACCATGTAAGTATATACAGAACGATGTGGTGTATGGTAGTCTACTTCCAAACTGAAAATGATGAACTCCCAACGGTTTATAAGGTTAAATGTAGCTGTTACTTGGTGGCAGTCCATTACCTTTGATCTGTAAGACTGGCTGATAATGTCATTTTTGCAGAGCCTTTTTTTTTGGTGTTGGAATTTTGTAGTTTGTATAAAATATGAGGATTATGGATTGAGGTCTGAATTGCTATCTTTGCTTCACATATCTTTCCACTTTGGCTTCCCTGGGGTTGGTTATAGTTGCCATACATGTTCTGCTGCGAATGTAGTGGACCAAACTTCCACATTAATGGACTCAATTTGATTTTCTTCTGTAGCTACCTGGCTTTGACAAATCAAACTACATTTGAACTTGCAAGAAGGCGACGGATATCATATTTTAGGTATGAATAATAGGATTTTTTTTTTTTTTTATACTGGTACAAATATCGTGTTCTCTCTTTTCTTGCATTATGTAAATAATTTGATTCTTGTGATGTCCAGGGGAATTCCTAGGAGTGTTAGCCCATTTAGCAAGGGCATTTGTGGAAATTTATATATGTTTTGCTGTTCATGTGATAGCATGTATACCTTGGAAGTGGTTCCACCAATTGAAGAATTAAAAGAGAGAGCAAGACCTTACACATGCCTCGACGTCATTTCCTGTCGATGTTGCTGATATATTGATTCACACAACATTTTCTTTGTCGGGGTATGTATTGGTTGATTTGCAGTAAATTTTATTCTGAAGAATAATTTTTCATACAATACATTGCCTCGGGTCGAATGGTGAGATTATTTTTTCACCGAAACCTTGACATGCTACTTCATCTGTGTCAATTTTTTTTCCTCAAAGAAGTGCTGGTCCCTGGAGTGTAAACTAAGCCATGACCTGGAACCTTGACTGCTTTCATGGTTAACTTCTATCAGTTTCTGAGCTTAAGATGCCTACCTTTTTCCCTTTCCATCTCTCTGCTCATTGGATTGAGATTGGAAGGATGAGGAACAGCTTAAATCAGAAGGTTCCTTTTTAATCCCTGCCGATCATTTATATGAATAAATATTCTGATTCTCAGATTTGTCATATTCTACTGAGGCCAAATCTTCCATATAGAAGATAGGATCGAATCCATCATGACTAGATTTTATGAGAATTTAGAGACCTTCAATGGGCCAAACTTTTAGACTTTCTTTTTCCCCCTAAAACTACAATTCTTTCTCAAAATGTCCTCACAGTTGTGCAAAATTTAATTACTGCAGGCTTCCAGTGTTGGAAGGGAGAAACACAAGTGCATTGGATATCTTTTGGCAATTGTATGAAGTTCTTTGCCCTCGAAAAAGGGTTACACCCTGCTATGCCCAGTATAAAGCTAATCATCAACTTGTCTCCCTTGGGGAATCATGGGCCAATTGTGTTATCCAAGGTTAAATTGCGAAGTTTGTAACATTTCTTTTCTAATGTAGCATTGATGGAGTTAAATTTGGTCAATAGATGAATATATATGTACGTATGTATGTATGCATATGTTGCGAATCACGTGTGCCCACCAATAACCAAGAAGTGGACAATTTAAACCCACCATGTGGGAAAGAGGAAACAGGAGAAGGCTGATCGTTGCATTTTACTTATATATTGTAATTCATATACAAAAGCTGATTGCTGTTGCTTTCTTTGCAACTTATTTTCTTTTTCCAGAAATCTTGATTCATGGTAAATGAAGTTGAATTTTAGGTGTTTGGAGAATATCTGGCAGTTGTGTGATGCTAGGATTAGCTACTTGTTTCGTGCTGCTCTTGTGGTTGGCTGACAGTGAGGTGTTGGTGGAAGCTGTAGGCCATGGGCTAAGCTGGAGGTAATTTGATTCGGTTTTGGATCTAAAATTGGAGCTGAAACAAAATTCGAGTTAGACTTGGGTTGTGTTTAGCCCAGCTTGAATCCAGTTTGGGTTTCACATTGAAACTTTAGCAGGAAGAAGGTTTAAAGTTTTGGTCTTTGATGAGATTTGAATTCAACCAAAAACCAAGTCCAAGTTTTACAAAATGATGGATTCTTTAAATTTTATATGAAACTTTTTGTCTACCATATGAGAATAGCTTTTCATGTAATGGTAATTTTTATAACTTAAAATTTAAGTAATTCGAGATCTAAATAATTAAGTGTAATTATTTTAAAGGTTATTTATTTTTTATAAGCATTTAAAAATTAAAATTAATTTTGTAGGCTTAATTTCTAGCTCTAGCTAGCATATGCCCCCTTTAATTCATGTTGTCGTATTCCTTGTAGTTAAACTAATAGAGATTGCTATAGAAATGGGTCTTTTAGACCTCAAGCCTACCAGCTGGTAGCATACGGTTGGTTTATCCATAGCAACCTTATTCTCTTGAATCTTAGATGGTATAGAGATATATTTACCATATATATATATATATATAAAGAGCTTGATGTAGCCATAGTCAAACAATCTTTGCTCATATTCGATTAATTTTTATTTTGGATGTGAAGATTTTGTAATGATGATCTGAACCATTGAATGTCGAATATTACTTCTAGAGTGTTTTTACATTAAAATTATTGTAATTAAATTTCTTATCCACGCATTAAATGATAAAAAAAGGATAATTTAAATAATATGAAATATTATATGTAGAGGTAGTATCATATCTAATGACTCAGATTATTAATATGAGATCTCTATCATCTAAGTGATGATCTTTATAGTAGCTAAGCCACATTCTATATATAACTTACACATAATATAATTTTAAGAGATTTTTTTTTATTTTTTATATTGAATGATGAGTATTTTATATCAATAATTTAAGTCATTGAATATGATTTATTATTTTTGCATTATTTATATACTAAAAATTATATGATTTGGAGGCTTCCTTTCCTTACACTAAACAGTCAAAAATTGAATGATTTAAATAATATTAAATTTTAACTAAGTTAGAGTCTTAAAATCATATAAATTTTGTGTGCAAGCAATTTAGGAATAAAAAATTATATCTAATAGTTTGGTCCATCAGCATAGAACCTTTATCATTTAATTTGAAAAAGAGATAGCTCTTTTAAAGTTAGACAAGTGTAACTTGATTTTGATGATTCATATGTACATAAATATGTACATATGTGTTTAACTCTAATAAAATTGTATTACTTTTGATAACTTAAGTCATTGGATGCATTTTACTGATCCTTTGTTACGTAAAAATTATGAGATTTAGATTACTTTATCTTAACCTGACGCTTAGTATCACCACATAGGTCCTTGTGATCCAATAACTGGAATTGACTGTTAAAAGAATAATAAAACTCCTTTTATAAGATTGGTTTTTGATGATTTGAATTTATAACTCCATGTAGAGCCTAATAACAATTTACCCGTGTAAATATACATGCACTTATATAAAATTAATATATGCCAGCATAGGCAATTCATTTAATGTTTATTATAATTATATTTTATTACCATTGGAGTTAGAAAACCATTGAATTAAAAATAACTCAATCTATAATTTGAAAAATGGATTTGTTATCGTCCCTTTTTCGGTGATGACTGACGTTAGATTTTTTTTTTTTTTTTTTCCAAAGATAATGGTGAAAAATAATAGTTCAAAGAAATGCTTTAAAAATTTACTGCGAATGCTCGATAAAAGAAAAATTATTTGATGATTATTCCATGATTATCACCGACCACGGAAGGTATCGGTCAAATTCCGCGGTCGGGAAGGCTGAGTGAAGCCCGGTTGGGTCGGCTCCCTCCGCCTGCCCCCGGTCTTAAAAGGAAGCAAGTTTCTCCCATCGCCGCTCACCGGCCCCCCCCAATCCCATTTGGCCGGCGACGGAGAGGAAGAAGAAAAGGTTAAGGGAAATTGGGATCTACCATTTAATTTGAGAATTTTGGTCGTGTCTTTCGGTAATTTGTTTGATGGTTCTTCTCGCCCGCGGTCGTTCGATCGTTGGCGGGAATAGGATCTCCTCCATCCGGAAGTCGGGGAGAGAGAGATCGCTTCGAGAACGGGAAGATGATAACGCGCTCAAATCTCGCGGATCAGCTGCGGGAGTACCAGATTCGTTCCAAGCATGAGTGGGCGACCGTCTCCTTCCTCTCCTCCACCTCCTCCTCGTCCAATGCCTCTTCAAGGTACTTCTGCTTTCTAGGGTTGGATCTCCTCTCTCTCTCCCTCTCTCCCTCTCTCTCTCTCTCTCTCTCTCTCTCTCTCTCTCATGTGATTTAGGAAATGAATCACAGCGAAATAACTTTGATTTCACAAATACTATATGTTGTTTTTGTCCACTTCAAATGATGTGATCCTGTCGATTTATGCCCTATAGCATTTCTTGCTGTTGTGAGTTAAGTGGTGGTAAGGATCAGTTAAATAATTGAGGTGGAATGTTACAGTAGATGTTTAACGCACCAATTTTCCTTCAGGGTATAAAATACGTTGAGATTGTTTATTTTTTCTCGTAAAAAAAAAAAAAAAAAAAAAAAAAAAAGAAAAATCTAAGAGTGCCGCCACATTTTATGGGATGGTCAACCCTAGCTACATTATAGTATTGTTGTGATGTAGTTGTGCTTGGATTAAATTGTTATCTAATAGTTGAGATTGTGAGCGCTAACAAGCTTTTATGCTTAGAAGGGAAGGGTGGAATGTGATCTCCTTGCCTCTTGTCATATTCTTTGATCGTTGTTACTCTCTTTTACGTCTCTTTTGCTTGCCCATCACTTCTTATGCAATTCCGGAATATTGAACTGCATTGATTGGTTTCTAGATTAAGGATTTCTTATGCTGATATGGGCAAAGATTGAATAGTGATTGACCCATTAATTCCTTGTTAGGTTCTATGAGTATTTGGGGTTGATGGTTTACTGTTACTGTCAGCATGGGCTTAACATCACAAATTATGTTTTAAGGCATCTATGTAAAATTTCGCCTTGTAGGAAGAAAAGATATTTCTAGTTTTCTTTTAAATAATAAATCATATTTATTTTCCACAAAGGAAAAGATTCATCCTTGCAGCTTGACAAAGATGCTATATTTATTTTCATGCAAAGGGTGACAAAAAGTGAATAGGCTTGAAAGACACAGATGGTAGTTCATGATCTACGTAATGTTTCTGCAATATGAGGTTAGTGGACCTCCATGACTTCATGGACGGCCTCATGCTAGCTGCCATTTGTACACTTATGCTTTAACATATATTATTCAAGGAATCCATAATTTCTTTGTGAGGAACATAATGATATTTCTTAGCCAATTAGCTAGTTATCAGATTTCTCTTAAGTCTATAATTTGTTTTAAATTGCTACTGCCTACTTATTGCCTTGCCCCACATAAGGTTAAATGGTACAATTGTGGTTGGTTCTATGTGGGTTGCCACTGACAGCGCTATCTATCTATCTATCTATCTGTCTATCTCTAAGCAATTGGCCTGATTTTTGTTTGGCCCAACTTTGAGCCTAAAATCCAAAATTCAGCCTGGTCCAATTGCAAAAATGTGCAAACCTGGGTCTACATGGCCCAGCAATCTAGGTTTGATTGGAGAGGGCTATCAGGGGAGGAAATAGGGTAGGGTTCCAACATGGGGTGAGTTTAGGCTGGGGAGAGGGTTTTGATCAGTGTGACAGAGGGAGAGGTTTCCTATATGTGTTGGCTCTTATCCAAGGAAAGAGTCAAGATTGAAGTGAGATAAAGAGAATAGGAAATGGGAAGAGAGGGTCTTGGCATATAGATTACGCCTTGGTTAGGAGAGTGTCGAGATCAGCATGAGGGATAGAGAACAGGGTAAGGTGGTTTCGTCATAGGTTGGGTCTTAATCAAGCATTGGTGCACAAGCAGGTCTGGATGAGAGGGGGAGCTAGAGAGCAGGCATTAGAGCATGGTGGTCAAATGGCTACAAGAAAGAATGAAGAAGAGAAAGCTTGGCAGTCGCAATAGAATAGGAGGATGAGTAGAGATGTGGCCAACTCCTCTTTACCTTCTATTAGATAGAGGCTTTTGATTCTGCTATAAATATGCTATACTTTTAAATTATAATCTTATTTTATAATGTGTTCCATCAAAATTATATCATATTATGTAATTGTAGTATAAGAGCCATATTCATCATGTCAAGCTAGGCTAAAATTTTTGAAACCCAATACCCCAACTAGATCCTAGTCAAGCTTGACACTATGGGCTCGACGTAGTTTGTTTGGCCCAAATTCTCTACCTTGGCTTGCTTAAAACCTAGTTGGACTAACTTTTTCTAGGTGTAAGTGTGAGACAACTAATGTGATGGCTTCCTTTGTTCCACGTAATAAAGGGCATGGAATGTTGAATCCTCTTTCTATGGACTTGCATGATTCTTTAATTCTATGTGGACCTAGTTCTATGATGTGTCTTGTAGGAGTTTGGTCTGTTACAACACTATGGCCCTTGCTCAAGCCTACTTATTGAAAGAATAGTGCTCTGAAAGCCAATCATATTTCTTATGTAACAGGGGCTTTTCTGTAAAATTATTCCAACTCATGAATGATATTGATAAAAGGCATTTTGATTCATCATATGCTGTGTCTTATAACTTTTTGTTTTAAGATTATGATGAACCCCATAAATTAAGGTAATGGATTTATGGTTATGATGAAGTTCATAACAGTGAGACCTAAGATCTTATAAACCCTAATTTAGAATATTCTTAGTCGAAGGATCATCGAGTAGGGGATCGATGTTTCCAGAAAGACTAGCACATTCTATGTATTCTCAATGAAGAGAGTGGTTGGTCTCACGACCACTTGTGTAGGAACACTAATACAAGGATGTGGGTGCTCATCAATGTATGAGTTCACTAAATTGATCCGTAATAAGAACATCTTATGGAAGTCTTACTTATCAAAAGATGATTCTCTTAGTGGAAGTTGTGCAAATGATCCTTAAACCTGAGATTACCATGGAATCTTGTACACATGAATTCATATTTTGGTTCATACTCATTCATGACTTAGCCATGTACGGGGTGTTCATGGATATGGTGAATTGTGTATGAAGATTGTGAGTAGGTCAATAAGGAATCGATCACTCCTAGTAAGAGGAGTATTTATCCCATGTAATCTCATCAAATGATAACTCAGGAAGTCTTTGATCAAAGCATGATGATATTAGAAATGATTTCTAATCTTTTATCGGTCGAGTCTTCATTAGTGATTTGAGATTCAAATGAATAAAGTGTTAGGGTTTGACAATTTTCTATACCCATCGCTTATTCGGGATAAAGGGGGATCGAAGGATTGAATTACACGGTAACTTGCCACTGAAGGATATTTTGATAATTTTTATCAAATTCCTCATCTTCTGGGTAGGCATGATACGTTGCTAGACGTCAATCATGTCTTGTAGGTTTTTATGAATTAAATTGATTGAATTCATGAGTCAATTTGAAAGATGGTTCAAATTGATAACTAGGGTTAGCTCGATTTGACCTAATTCGATTAGTTGATTTCTAATCAAAATAAATCAATATAAGCCTAAACCTACTGCTAGCTGGATGAGGAACCCAAAGGGTCACACACAAAAGAAACTGATCAAGGGTCTAATTGGATTAGATTAAGTTTGCAAGGTAGACATGCTAGCACGTGTTGCAAATCCTAGCTTCTGATTCGAATTGGATTCGAATATGATTCTTGTATTAGGTTAATCTAATATGATTAGATCATGACCTAATGTAGGTTGGCCAAGAGTTGGAACCTAATTGGCTTTATTTAGACCATTGGATATCTCTTTGAATAATGGATCTGGACCATTGGTCAGCGGTTCGATCTGGACCATTGGATGGCTCCCTGGATGAAGAACCTGGACCATTGGTTATTGCTTGAATCTGGACCATTAATTAGCGCCTGAATCTAGACTATTAGTTGGTGCCTGAATCTGGACCATTGGTGATGGCGCTTTGCTTCTGGACCATTGGTTTATCATGAAAAAATATGGGGTGAGGTTATCAGCGTGAGCGCATGGATAAGGCGTATCAGATAAGTTTTTTTTTGAGTGGATACGCCTTTCCGCTCTCTTTCAGATGTGCCCCTCCCCTTAGCGCCTTATCATGATGAGGCGCTACCCTTGTGACACGCCTCATCATGGTAAGGTGTGTGGATGGGATGCATCCCTTGGTGATGTATCCCTCCGCCTCTTATAAATAGGAGTGTGTCCCGGGGTTTTATAATATATGAAAATCCTTCTCTTTTTTATTTTATTTCTCTTATATCTCTTGTCCTAAACCAAGACAAGGAAGTCTTCTTCAGGACAAGACCTAAACCAAGACAAAGAGGCCTTCTTTAGGACAAGAGGCTTTGAAGGGTTTTTTGTAAGAGAAAGAAAAATTAGAAGGGAAAGAAAGCAAACCAATCAAATCCTTTGGAAGGATTAAACATCAAGAATCAAAGTTTTGAAGAAGGAGCTAGAGTCTGGAACTGTATGGATCACCTCTGGAGGGCATACACTATGTGCCTAGTGGAATAAAGGATATTAGCGTTACAGGTATTATCAATATATTGCCTTGTTAATTGATATAATCAAAGGGTCTTGTGTCTAGGGTTTCGGTTGACTAGGATCTCAAAGTTTAAAAATTTTGAAATTCGGTCTTCCGCTGTGCAACCAAAATCCAGCAGTGGTATCAAAGCCACCCTGATTCATTCAATTAATAGTCAATTAAATGCTTTGAATGATTATATTCAATCTAATGTTATCTAGTATGAAAGTTGTAACATATGATGTATGCCACAGATTAGGAGTTTCATTTAAACCCTAATCGATATAGAGATATGTTTAGATTATTCAGTCATCATTCTGATATAAGGTTGTCCTGACATAACGGTGAACTTCTGCTATGTTGTAAGGTTCTCCTAGAATGATGACTCACTTGGCACATATTATGTTATGGTGTTATTTGTCTATAAGAAAGTTTGTATTATTAGGATGTGCATAAGACCATGAAAGCTTTTTTTTTTTTTAATAAAAAAAATTATATTTAGTCATAGTGTTATAAAATCATAATGCAAATCCATTTAGGGTTTGATTGATTAATTGGTGTCTAGGAAAGTGGTTCTGGGAAGATAAAGAGAACGTGGTTTATAATTGGGTCCATTGCTTACCCGGCCAAAGTTTTGGTGTCTAAGGCAAGCACGGGGGGGCCTCCCACCTCTCTCCCACTTACCTGACCAATTGGATAGATTTAGACCTTGAATTGAAAATGCTAAATGATTGAAACACTAAATGCCTTCCTTCATGCTAAGCCAAATTCAAGTCAAAAACTTTAGTAGGTTTGTTGTGTAACACAAGGCCTAATTTAAGGTTTGATTTGAAATTTGTTATGGTGCATCTAATGCTTTATAGCATGATTGATGGTGTTGCTTTGTTGTGTAACACAAGGGCAACATTATTCAAACGTGACTATATAGAAAATGAAGGATCTGACTAAATTAAGACATTATAGTTTGTTGTGTAACACAAGGCTGTAAGTGTCTTAGAGGCAGCTGTTATGTTGAGAGTTGCATGGGTTACAATTGGAAAGGAGAATTTCCTACCCTTGAACTATTGAATGTTTGTTGTGTAACACAAGACATTTATGGGGAATTGGGATCTCAACCCTGTTAAAGAAACCCTGTTAGGGTTTCTCGCTTACCATAGGTAAGGGCTATGGTATTCGTAGTAAAATAGTGGGACACATAATTAAATTGATAAGTCCTTATCTAGTTGTGTATATCATCTTGAGTGGTCTACTTATACATTGTTCTTTATTTTTTTTTTTGAAGATTAATATTATGGCTTCTACTTTAACACTGCGAGACATTTTAGATGCCAACAAATTGACTGGTCCCAATTATGTGGATTGGTTAAGAAACCTGAGAATTGTCTTAACTCAGGAGAAGGTCTCCTATATCCTCGATTCTCTTGATCCAGATCCGATTGGAGATGATGCTACGGAGGAGGAAAGGGCTACATATAAAATGTGGCAGAATGATAGTTTAATTGTCAAGTGCATTATGTTGGCCTCTATGAGCAATGAATTGCAGAGACAACATGAAGAAATGAAATCTCAGTCCATACTAAATCTTAAAGAGCTTTATGGAGAGCAAAGTAGGACTGCCCGATATGAAATATCAAAGTAGTTGTTCCGAGCACGTATGAGTGAGGGCTCATCCGTTCAAGCCCATGTACTAAAGATGATTGACTTAATCACTCGATTAGGTCAATTAGGGTTTGTGATGGATGAAGAGCTAAATCAGGACTTGATCGTGCAATCACTCCCTGATTCCTTATCTCAGTTTGTCATGAACTATCACATGAACAAACTGAATATTTCATTACCTGAGTTGCTTAACATGCTTAAGACAGCTGAGAGCCACTTTAAGGGTGATAAGGCTCATCTTCTTCTAATTGATGGGAAGAAGAAAACAATGATAAAGAAGGGCTCAAAGAGAAAGTTGAACCCAAAGAAAAGCATCCAGAAGAGGAAGAAGGCAAAAAAGCCCTCTGTTGATAGAACCTGTTTTCACTGTGGCAAGCAGGGACACTGGAAGAAAAACTGCAAGTCATATCTTGCAAGTCTGAAGCATGATGTTGGTGGAGCATCAAAAGATTTGTACATGATACAAACTAACTTGTCATTGAGTGCATCAGCTTCTGATTCATGGGTATTGGATACCGCATGTGGGTCTCATATATGCAAGTCTTTGCAGGGACTTCAGAGAATTAGGAGCTTGAAGAAAGGTGACTTTGAGCTTCATAGTGCGAGTGGTGAAGCCATTCAAGCAGAAGCTATGGGCACCTATCTATTGTTATTACCTTCGGACAAAATTTTAGAATTGAAAGACTATTATTATGTTCCAAATATTATTAGAAATATTATTTCTGTACCCTTGTTATTACAACAAGGTTTTGAAATTAATATAAAGAGCAAAGGATGCTCTATTTTTTATTCTAATAATTACTTTGGAAGTGGTTTATTTATTAATGGTCTTTTAGTTCTTTCACTAAATGATAAAGTTTTACTTGTAGAAAACAAGAAAAGAAAGAGAGAAGATGTTGATGTCACTTTTCTCTGGCATTGTCGATTAAGTCATATTAGTGAGTCCAGGTTAAACAAGTTATATAAAGATAACTTCTTTGACCCTTATGATTATGAATCATTAGGAACTTGTGAGTCCTGTCTCATAGGTAAAATAACCAAGTCTCCATTCACTGGTCATGGAGATAGGGCAACTGGGTTATTAGAGCTAATACATACAGATGTATGTGGATCTATGTCAACTCAAGCCAGAGAAGGATATTCTTATTTCATCACCTTTACTGATGATTTATCTAGATTTGGATATGTGTATCTTATGAAACATAAATCCGAAGCCTTTGATAAATTTAAAGAATATCAAAGTATGGTTGAGAAGCAAACTGGAAAAAGTATTCAAATCCTTCGGTCAGATCGAGGAGGAGAATACCTATCTAGTGAATTTCTTGATTATCTTAAAGACAAATGCATTCTCTCATAATGGATACCTCCATATACACCACAATTAAATGGTGTAGCAGAAAGGAGGAATCGCACCTTGTTAGATATGATAAGGTCCATGATGAGCTTCATCGATCTTTCTGAATCCTTCTGGGGTTATGCCCTCGAGACTGCTGCCTATATACTAAACAGGGTACCATCAAAATCAAGAAATTTGTAGCTCCATATGGATTATGGAAGGGCAAAAGACCAAATCTTAAATATTTTAAGACTTGGGTAGCCCTGCTTATGTTAGAAATGTATTTGGACATAAACTAAGTGCTAGGACTGATAAATGTAGGTTCGTAGGTTATCCCCGAGAGGGTATTGGATACCTCTTTTATCATCCTACTGAACAAAAGGTTTTTGTCAGTAGGCATGCCACTTTCTTGGAGAAGGAATTTATCCAAGGAGGCAGTGGGAGAATACTTGAACTTAGTGAAGTTCAAGACCAACAACCTACTCTTATAGACAATCAACTTGAAATTCCTATTAATCAGATACAACTACAACACACACCTCCTCTCCGTAGGTCAGAGAGAGTGCGAGATGCACCTATCAGATATGGCTTTCTCATTGGAAATGAAAATGAAGCCAGCATCATTCAAGATGATGATCCTGTGACCTATACGAAAGCTATCAAGAGTAAAGATTTTGACAAATGGCTAGATGCTATGAAATCTGAAATGGACTCCATGTATTCCAACCAAGTTTGGACCTTAATTGATCCACCTGAGGGAGTAAACCCAATAGGGTGCAAATGGATCTTCAAAAAGAAGATTGGAGTAGATGGCCAAGTAGAAACTTACAAGGCTAGGCTAGTGGCAAAAGGTTTCAGACAAAGACATGGAATTAACTATGATGAAATATTTTCGCTAGTAGCTATGCTCAAGTCCATTAGGATTATGCTTGCTATAGCTGCATACTACGATTATGAAATCTGGCAAATGGATGTAAAGATTGCCTTCCTTAATGGCTATCTTGAGGAAGAAGTCTATATGTTACAGCCAGAAGGGTTTGTTTCAAGTGGGAGACCGAACCAAGTATGCAAGCTTAAAAAATTTATTTATGGATTAAAGCAAGCATCAAGGAGTTGGAACATCCACTTTGATGAAACAATCAAGGAATTTGGTTTCATCAAAAATGTGGATGAACCATGTGTGTATAAGAAGGCAAGTGGGAGTGCCATTGTCTTCTTAATTTTGTATGTTGATGACATACTTATCATTGGGAATGATATTCCAATGTTGCAATCAGTCAAAGCTTGGCTATCTAAAAGGTTTTTCATGAAGGATTTGGGAGAAGCATCCTATATACTAGGTATTAAGATCTATAGAGATAGATCTAAGAGGATGCTCGGCTTATCCCAATCTAGGTACATTGACTTAATATTGAAAAGATTCAATATGGAGGAAAGTAAAAGAGGTTACTTGCCCATTGGTCAAGGCATACATCTTTCTAAAAAGATGTCTCCTAAGACACCTGAAGAGAGACAAAGGATGAGTAAGGTTCCTTATGCTTCGGCTGTAGGATCGATCATGTATGCCATGTTATGTACCAGGCTTGATGTTGCTTATGCCTTAGGCATCGCAAGCAGATTTCAGGCTGATCTTGGAGAAGATCATTGGAAAGCTGTGAAAAACATTCTTAAGTATCTTAAAAGGACCAAAGATGTTTTTCTAATACATGAAGGATCAGATTTAAAACTAGAAGGCTATACTGATTCTAGTTTTCAATCAGATTCAGACGATAGTAAATCCATATCAGGGTATGTATTTACTCTATATGGAGGTGCAGTAAGTTGAAAAAGTACTAAGTAAAGAACCGTAGCCGACTCGCCATCGAGGTAGAATACATAAATGCTAGTGAAGCCGCTAAGGAAGCAGTCTGGATGAAGAAGTTCATCTCGGAGTTGGGTGTAGTTCCTGCGATACAACAACCGGTGCCACTTTATTGTGATAACACTGGAGCTGTTGCACAAGCAAAGAAACCAAGGTCTCATTAAAAATCCAAGCACATCCTAAGGCGCTTCTATCTTGTTCGTGAAATCATTGAAAGAAAAGATGTGGTTATAGAACGAGTAGATACAAAGAACAACATAGCAGACCCATTTACTAAGGCCCTTCCTCAACAGCAATATAATCGCCATTTAGATTGTATGGGAATTAAATACAAGGGCGATTGGCTTTAGTGCAAGTGGGAGATTGAAAGAATAGTGCTCTGAAAGCCAATCATATTTCTTATGTAACAGGGGCTTTTTTGTAAAATTCTTTCAACTCATGAATGATATTGATAAAAGGCATTTTGATTCATCATATGCTGTGTCTTATAACTTTTTGTTTTAAGATTATGATGAACCCCATAAATTAGGGCAATGGATTTATGGTTATGATGAAGTTCATAAGAGTGAGACCTAAGATCTTATAAACCCTAATCTAGAATATTCCTAGTCGAAGGATCATCGAGTAGGGGATCGATGTTTCCAGAAAGACTGGCACATTCTATGTATGCTCAATGAAGAGAGTGGTTGGTCTCACGACCACTTGTGTAGGGACACTAATACGAGGATGTGGGTGCTCATCAATGTATGAGTTCACTGAATTGATCCGTAATGAGAACATCTTATGGAAGTCTTACTTGTCAAAAGATGATTCTCTTAGTGGGAGTTGTGTAAATGATCCTTAGACCTGAGATCACCATAGAATCTTGTACACATGAATCCATATTTTGGTTCATACTCATTCATAACTTAGCCATGTATGGGGTGTTCATGGATATGGTGAATTGTGTATGAAGATTGTGAGTAGGTCAACAAGAAATCGATCACTCCTAGTAAGAGGAGTATTTATTCTATGTAATCTCATCAAATGATAACTTAGGAAGTCTTTGATCAAAGCATGATGATATTAAAAATGATTTCTAATCTTTCATCGGTCGAGTTTTCATTAGTGATTTGAGATTCAAATGAATAAAGTGCTAGGGTTTGACAATTTTTCATACCATCGCTTATTCGGGATAAAGGGGGATCGAAGGATTGAATTGTACGGTAACTTGCCATTGAAGGGTATTTTGGTAATTTTCATCAAATTCCTCATCTTCTGGGTAGGCATGATATGTTGCTAGACGTCAATCATGTCTTGTAGGTTTTCATGAATTAAATTGATTGAATTCATAAGTCAATTTGAAAGATGGCTCAAATTGACAACTAGGGTTAGCTCGATTTGACCTAATGCGATTAGTTGATTTCTAATCAAAATAAATCGATGTAAGCCTGCATCTACCGCGTGGACGAGGAACCCAAAGGGTCACACACAAAAGAAACTGATCAAGGGTCTAATTGGATTAGATTAAGTTTGCAAGGTAGACATGCTAGCACGTGTTGCAAACCTTAGCTCCTGATTCGAATTGGATTCAAATCAGATTATTTTATTAGGTTAATCTAATATGATTAGATCATGACCTAATGTAGGTTGGCCAAGAGTTGGAACCTAATTGGCTTTATTTAGACCATTGGATATCTCTTTGAATAATGGATCTGGACCATTGGTTAGCGGCTCGATCTGGACCATTGGATGGCTCCCTGGATGAAGGATCTGGACCATTGGTTATTGCTTGAATTTGAACCATTAGTTGGCGTTTGAATATAGACCATTAGCAGGTGTCTGAATCTGGACCATTGGTGATAGCACTTTGCTTCTGGACCATTAGATGGTGTCTTAATCTGGACCATTAGATGGTGCCTTAATCTGGACCATTGGTTTATCATGAAAAAGTGTGGGGTGAGGTTATCAGCGTGAGCGCATGGATAAGGCATATCAGATAAGTTTTTTTTTGAGCGGATACGTCTTTTCGCTCTCTTTCAGATGCGCCCCTCCCCTTAGCGCCTTATCATGATGAGGCGCTACCCTTGGGACACGCCTCATCATGGCAAGGCGTGTGGATGGGATGCATCCCTTGGTGATGCATCCTTCCGCCTCTTATAAATAGGAGTGCGTTCCGGGATTTTATAATATATGAAAATTCCTCTCTTTCTTATTTTATTTCTCTTATATCTCTTGTCCTAAACCAAGATAAGGAGGTCTTCTTCAGGACAAGACCTAAACCAGGACAAGGAGGTCTTCTTTAGGACAAGAGGCTTTGAAGGGTTTTTTTGTAAGAGAGAAAAATTAGAAGGGAAAAAAAGCAAGCCAATCAAATCCTTTGGAAGGATTAAACATCAAGGATCAAAGTTTTGAAGAAGGAATTAGAGTCTTGAACCCAGTTCCTGTGTGGATCATCTCTGGAGGGCATACACTTGTGTGCCTAGTGGAATAAAGGATATTAGCGTTACAGGTATTATCCAATATCTTAATATATTGCCTTGTTAATTGATATAATCAAGGGGTTCTGGGTCTAGGGTTTCGGTTGACTAGGATCTCAAAGTTTAAAAATTTTGAAATTCGGTCTTCCGCTGCGCAACCAAAACCCAGCACTTATTTGGACAGGCAAGGGTGCCACACTGGCTGTATCTTCACCACAAATATCTCTAAGGTGATAAAGGGGAAGATGAAGGTGGAGGGGGGAAGGCAAGAGCAAACTGTGGATCAAGAGGGGAGTGGATGAATAAGGACAATATGAACATGTGACACAACATGACAAGCACTTTAGGTTACCAGAGAATGCCATAGGGGTTAGATCAGTTGCACTTCCCTGAACAATTATACAATATCTCCCTTATGTAACATGGGGTTATTTAGCTATGATGTTCACAGAGGCAATAACAGTAATTGTACCAGAACAATTGGAAAATGTTCAAGTATGTGCTTATCGTGACTATTCCTAAATCCTAAGTGAAGGGTAACGCCCATGCACAACATTAGGTCCAAAGATGTAGCCAAGGTTGCTTGTATTAAAGTTAATTGGAGAACATGATCTTATTATGGTGTATGAACTCTTATACGTGTGTGTCCGCCTGTTAGATCACATTTGCTTCATACATTACTGTTTATCATGCATAAGTATGAAAAATTTGGAAGGGCAGCGGCTATTTGATTTGATGTATAGACATTCTCACAAGCTTTTGCTCTAATGTTCCCTAACATACATGGATGGTTCATTATTATAGATAGTATAAACTTGGACTTTTGATGGTTGACCATTTTGAAGCTCCAATCCATCTATTGATGGAGAATTATGATGGATTCAGTGACTTTGTGGTGGCAATGCCAGGACATCATTTGAATTATTTGATTTTTATTCTATTTTTTTGAAAAAAAAGACTAAATCTTGGTAAACTGATTAATCAAGTTTTTGTGGCAATGAAATCAGAATAATTTAATGATTCCTCTTTTTCCTTGCATAACCAAATACCTATCATAGACTCATTTAATGTAAGGTAATCTTAGAAATAAAATGCTAGAAAGTTCCGTAGCAGTTTATAGAATTGTACTCTTCCTTTTAGACATATCAGAGTTCTGATGCCATGGGTTATCTTTTGATTGCAGGGTGGATGTGATGTTTGTGATATGGGAGCTGTTGATGTTTTCTTTTCTTGTTTTCTCTGGCGTTGCTTTGTATTTCAGTTATATGAGGCTTGGTTTTTCCTTAATATGTGTTACAATTCTAATACTTGTTTGCATTAAAATAACAAAGCAAGTAAGACAAAACAGGAAAAGTAAGCGAAGAATGCTGCTGCCATTGTCAATGTAAAATTATAGGCAACCAACCTTTTGAAAGTGGCTATTTTATATCTGTGCAAAAGATTGTTTTCTAGTGCTCTGGCCAAAAATTTGGCAGGCATGTAATTCCATTTAAGAGTTAATTAAATTCTTGGTGTATGTTTTCCCGCAAAGCACACTTGGAAGAAGATAACACCATATATTGCCAGGAAAGTATTATCAAGTCCCTTTACATTAATGTGAGGTAGTGTATAATTTTTAATGCGAGTGCTGCCTGCAAGGCTGTATTCAAACTCTGTACCATGGCAACATTACATGCATTTGGCTCTATCCAAGTAAGAAGTGGTCTTATCTTTTATTATTGTACCCTTGTTTGTATACAGCATGAGGTGTTCTAAACCAATGAGTAATTTAGGTCTGTAGTGGATGCCAATTACTGATCTTTTATTCTTTCCAGCAGGTGTGCAAATAGTTAGGTCAAACTGAATTCTATTCATGAGTTAATTTAGGTTGGTACATTCTACATGTACCGAAAACGGACATTTGCAGAGATGGTCCTCTCGTGTAGTCCACTATGCTGGCTACACAATGTTCCTTAAATTTGGATGATTGGTGCATCTATCTTGTTGCCTTTGGTATCATTGTTTCCATTAGAATAGCATGAACCATGATTTGCTGTATCTTGGACAATTTTCTTAAGCAAAGTCAAATGATAGTTTATTGATAATTTGTTCATTACATTGCTTTCTATGCATATGCTGCTTTGTATGTTAATTTGCCCATACTGTCGGGATGATGCTTGTAGAATCATTTAAAAACCTCAGATCATCTAGTCATGTGTACCCAAATTTGGGATGACTAATGCATTTATCTTCTTGCATTTGGCATTATCAGATCCGTTAGAACAGCATGAACCATGATTTATTGTATCCTGGATGATCTTCTTAAGCTAAGTAGAATTCTAGTTTATTGATAATTTGTCCATTACATTGCTGTTGGGATGCATGCTGCTTTATTGGCTGTTTTTTCCATATTGGTGGAATGTTGCTTATAGAATCATTGTATAACCTCAGCTTTAGTAAAGTGAATTCAGCACTAGGTGATGACCATCTTTTGCTTGTGGTGCATATATGTCTATCGAAATTGTTAAAAAAGTTGTGGCAATTATTAAGAAATGTTGTAGCAGCAGATGAGCAATGCTTGCAGTATCACAGGAGAACTTTCTTGGACTGCTAAACTGAATCAACTATTATAGCGTTTAGCCCCCCCAGCTCAGAGAGAATAATGGATCAAAGTAGTTCTGCTCAATTGTACCTTCTGTAGCTAAATTATCCATTACAAGAGCCAAAGCAACCTCATGGACCTCCTAACATGTCAGATCTCCTGCTACACTCTGCGAAATCATATGTGTAACAATTATTCATGATAATTTAGTGGTCTGATCACAGGATCAGCGATGGAATTTGAAGTAGAAGGACAAATCTGCATCTTGTAGAAGCTTATATGCGGCAGGGACTTGATCCTAGTATTTCCTACCACGACGGGCGATTCAAATATTAGTTTAAATAGTTAAGGATGATGTAAAACTTGATTTCCTCATCTTAGAGGATGACATTTTACTCGTACAATTGAAGTGAGTAATTGTTTAACTCCAAAAGGCGCCTGCCTGCCAGGAAAATTTGGTGCTATAGAAAGAAAGACTAAAGTCATTAGCAAACTGGATTAGCTGAACTGCTAATTATATACAAGCATGTAATAAAAAACAGAACTAACCTCTTTCTGCCTGCTTACCCGAAGGTCTGTTACTGTGTTCATGTTGTGCCACACGTGACCTCTCTACCCTTCCATGACTTCCACCGTGGAGACTCCGAGGGAACCTGAAGGCCCTAAATCAGTGGGTGGACGGAGCTTCACCACCAGAGGGGTTGTCGTGGAACCATGTCACTCTAGCGGAATGGGACCTCCAATTCGTGGGCTCACAGGCAAGTAGGCAACTGTGCAAATATAGATTTATTTTTAATTCATCGAAAAGAAAGATGAGCGCAAAATTTATTAACATCATGAATTATGGTGAAGGCGGGACTGGATCTCAGATCATTGTTATCCAATTCTTTGTTCATGGACGGAATCATTTGATACTCTATTAGTCAGAGTATAGAGATGGATGATAAGGCATTCATTTTATATTAAATAAATAGTCCAAGCATTTTGGTTTTCTTCTTTTCATTTTCAATGCAGAGTGATGGACAAAGGTCTGTGCACAAGGAAACAGAGGGTGGACCTAGGTAAAAAACTAGGCAACTGATTGAAGGATTTTACTGCTGGGTTTTGGTTGCGTAGCGAAAAATCGAATTTCAAAATTTTTAAACTTTGAAATCCTAATCAACCAAAATCCTAGATCCAAAACCTCTTGATTATATCAACTAACAAGGCAATATATTAAGTTATTGAAGAATACCTGTAACGTTAATATCCTTTATTCCACTAGGCACACAAGTGTATGCCCTCCAGAGGTGATCCACACAGGAATTGGGTTCAAAACTCTAGCTCCTTCAAAACTTTGATCCTTGTTCCTTAATCCTTCCAAAGGATTTAATTGGCTTGCTTTCTTTCCCTTCTAATTTTTTTTTTTTCTTACAAAAAACCTTTCAAAGCCTCTTGTCTTAAAGAGGACCTTCTTGTCTTAAAGAGGACCTTCTTGTCCTAAAGAAGACCTCCTTGTCTTGGTTTAGGACAAGACAACCTCTTATGCTGAAGAAGACCTCCTTGTCTTGGTTTAGGACAAGAGATATAAGAAAAATAAAATAAAGAGAGGGATTTTCATATATCATAAAACCCCGGAACGCACTCCTATTTATAAGAGGCGGAGGGATGCATCACCAAGGGATGCAGCCCATCCACACGTCTTACCATGATGAGGCGTGTCCCAAGGGTAGCGCCTCATCATGATAAGGCGCTAAGGGAGGGGCGCATCTAAAAGAGAGCGGAAAGACGTATCCGCTCAAAACAAATGCGCTATCAGCGCTGATAACTTCACTCCATACTTATTTCATGATAATCCAATAGTCCAGATTAAGGCACCATCTAATGGTCCAGATTAAGGCATCATCTAATGGTCCAAATGCAAGGCGCCATCACCAATGGTCCAGATTCAAACGCCAACTAATGGTCCAGATTCAGGCACCAACCAATGGTCCGGGTCCATCCAGGGAGCCATCCAATGGTCCAGATCGAGTCGCTAACCAATGGTCTAGATCCATTATTCAAAGAGATATCCAATGGTTTAAATAAAGCCAATTGGGTTTCAACTCTTGGCTAACCCACATTAGGTCATGATCTAATCATATTAGATTAACCTAATACAAGAATTAGATTCGAATCCAATTCGAATCAGGAGCTAGGGTTTGCAACACGTGCTAGCATGTCTACCATGCAAACTTAATCTAATCCAATTAGACCCTTGATCAGTTTCTTTTGTGTGTGACCCTTTAGGTTCCTCATCAAGTCAGCAGTAGGTCTAGGCTTATATCGATTTATTTTGATTAGAAATTAACTAATCAAATTAGGTCAAATCGAGCTAACCGTAGTTGTCAATTTGAACCATCTTTCAAATTGACTCATGAATTCAATCAATTTAATTCATGAAAACCTCATAAGACATTATTGACGTCTAGCAACGTATCATGCCTATCCAGAAGATGAGGAATTTGGTAGAAATTACCAAAATACCCTTCAGTGGCAAGTTACCATGCAATTCAATCCTTCGATCCCCTTTTATCCCGAATAAGCGATGGGTATGGAAAATTGTCAAACCCTAACACTTTATTCATTTGAATCTCAAATCACTAATGAAGACTCGATCGATGAAAGATTATAAACCATTTCTAATATCATCATGCTTTGATCAAAGACTTCCTGAGTTATCATTTGATGAGATTATATAGGATAAATACTCCTCTTAGTAGGAGTGATCGATTCCTTGTTGACCTACTCACAATCTTCATACACAATTCACCATATCCATGAACACCCCATACATGGCTAAGTCATGAATGAGTATGAACTAAAACATGGATTCATGTGTACAAGATTTCATGGTGATCTCAGGTCTAAGGATCATTTGCACAACTCCCACTAAGAAAATCATCTTTTGACAAGTAAGTAAGACTTTCATAAGATGTTTTCATTACGGATCAATTCAGTGAACTCATACATTGATGAGCACCCACATTCTTGTATTAGTATCCCTACATAAGTGGTCGTGAGACCAACCACTCTCTCCATTAAGCATACATAGAATGTGCCAGTCTTTTTGGAAACATCAATCCTCTACTCGATGATCCTTCGACTAGGAATATTCTAGATTAGGGTTTATAAGATCTTAGGTCTCACATTATGAACTTCATCATAACCATAAATCCATTGCCCTAATCTATGGGGTTCATCATAATCTTAAAATAAAAAGTTATAAGACATAGCATATGATGAATCAAAATGCCTTTTATCAATATCATTCATGAGTTGGAAGAATTTTATAGAAAAGCCCCGTTACATAAGAAATATGATTGGCTTTCGTAGTACTATTCTTTCAATCTCCCACTTGTACTAAAGCCAATCGCCCTTGTATTTAATTCCCATACAATCTAAATGGCGATTATACTGCTGTTGAGGAAGGGCCTTAGTGAATGGGTCTGTTATGTTGTTCTTTGTATTTACTCGTTTTATAACCACATCTTTTCTTTCAATGATTTCACGAACGAGATGGAAGCGCCTTAGGATGTGCTTGGATTTTTGATGAGACCTTGGTTCCTTTGCTTGTGCAATGCCTCTAGTGTTATCACAATAAAGTGGCATCGGTTGTTGTATCGCAGGAACTGCACCCAACTCCGAGATGAACTTTTTCATCCAGACTGCTTTATCAGCGGCTTCACTAGCAGCTATGTATTATGTCTCGCAATCGAGTCGCCCACAAACTTGTCGCTTGGTACTTTTCCAACTTACTGCACCTCCATACAGAGTAAATACATACCCTGATATGGATTTACTATCATCTAGATCTGATTGAAAACCAGAATCAAGATAGCCTTCTAGTTTTAAATCTCGATCCGCCATATATTAGAAAATATCTTTGGTCCTTTTAAGATACTTAAGAATGTTTTTCACCTTTTCCAATGATCTTTTCTAGGATCAGAAATTTGCTTGCGATGCCTAAGGCATAAGCAACATCAGCCGATACATAACATGACATACATGATCGATCCTACCGAAGCATAAGAAACCTTACTCATCCTTTGTCTCTCTTCAGTGTCTTAGGAGACATCTTCTTAGAAAGATGTATGCCTTGATCCATAGGCAAGTAACCCCTTTTACTTTCCTCCATATTGAATATTTTCAATATTAAGTCAATGTACCTAGATTGGGATAAGCCGAGCATCCTCTTAGATCTATCTTTTATAGATCTTAATACCTAGTATATAGGATGTGCTTCTCCCAAATCCTTCATGGAAAACCTTTTAGATAGCCTAGCTTTTGATCTGATTGCAACATTGGAATATTATTCCCAATGATAAGTATGTCATCAACATAAAAAATTTAAGAAGACAATGGCACTCCCACTTGTCTTCTCTTATACACACATGGTTCATCCACATTTTTTATGAAACCAAATTCCTTGATTGTTTCATCAAAGTGGATGTCTCCCAACTCCTTGATGCTTGCTTTAATCCATAAATAGATTTTTTAAGTTTGCATACTTGGTTCGGTCTCCCACTTAAAAACAAACTCCTTCGATCGTAACATATAGACTTCTTCCCTCAAGCATACCCATTAAGGCTAAGTTGCAAGCTCTTTTACATCCATTTGCCGTGATTTCCATAATCGTAGTATGCAAAATATAGCAAGCATAATCCTAATGGACTTCTGAAAGATAGGCTTAATCGACGAAAAATGTTTCATCATAGTCAATTCCATGTCTTTGTTCCTAAAACCTTTTGCCACTCAGCCTAGCCTTGTAAGTTTTCACTATTTTTCTTGGCTATCTCTGCTCCAATCTTCCTTTTGAAGACCCATTTGGCACCTCTATTGGGTTTACTCCCTCGTGTGGATCAACCAAGGTCCAAACTTGGTTGGAATACATGGAGTCCATTTCAAATTTCATGGCATCTAGCCATTTATCGTAATCTTTACTCTTGATAGCTTCCGTATAGGTCACAGGATCATCATCTTGAATGATGCCGGCTTCATTTTTTATTTCCAATGAGAGTTAAGCCATATCCGAGGAGGCGCATCTCGCATCTTCTTTTCAACCCTATGGAGAGGAGGTGTGTGTTGTGGTTGTACCGATTAATAGGTAAATTTGTGGTTGAGGAATTTCAAGTTGATTGTCTATACGAGTAGGTATGTTGGTCTTGAACTTCACTTCAAGTTCAAGTATTCTCCCAACGCTCCTCCTTCTTGGATAAATTCCTTCTCCAAGAAAGTAGCATGCTCATCGGGACAAAAAACCTTTTGTTCAATAGGATAATAAAAGAGGTATCCAATACTCTCTCGGGGGATAACCTATGAACTCTGGTACATTTTTCAGCCCTAGTACTTAGCTTATGTCCAAATACATTTCTAACATAAGTAGGGCTGTACCCAAGTCTTAAAATATTTAAGATTTGATCTTTTGCCCTTCCATAATTCATATGGAGTGGACACTAGCCATCGATTTTGGATGGTACCCTGCTTAGTATATAGCAAGAAATTTCGAGGGGGCATAAATCTCTTAAGGATTCAGAAGATTGGTGAAAGCTCATCATGGACCTTACCATATCTAACAAAGGTGCGATTCCTCCTTTCTCGCTACACCATTTAATTGTGGTGTATATGGAGGTATCTATCTTCGAGAGAATGCCTCTTTGTCTTTAAGATAATCAAGAAATGCATTATATAGGTAATCTCCTCCTCGATCCGATCAAAGAATTTGAATACTTTTTTCAGTTTGCTTCTCAATCATACTTGGATATTCTTTAAATGGATCAAAGGCTTCTGATTATAAGCCTCATAAGATACACATATCCACCTAGATAAATCATCGCAGCTGTGATGAAATAAGAATATCCTCCTTCCGCTTGAGTTGACATAGGTCCACATACATCCGTATGCATTAGCTCTAATAACCCGGTTGCCTAAATTTATCTCCATGATCAAGTGAAGGGAGACTTGGTCATTTTACCTATGAAACAGGACTCACAAGTTCCTAATGATTCATAATCATAAGGGTCAATGCTATTATCTTTGTATAACTTGTTTATTCTAGGACTCACTAATATGACCTAATCGGCAATGCCAGAGAAAAGTGGCATTAACATCTTCTCTCTTTCTTTTCTTATTTTCTACAAGTAAAACTTTTTATCATTGAGTGAAAGAACTAAAAGACCATTAATAAATAAACCACTTCCAAAGTAATTATTAGAATAAAAAATAGAGCATCCTTGCCTCTTTATATTACTTTCAAAAACCTTGTTGTAATAACAAGGGTATGTAAAATAATATTTCTAATAATATTTGGAACATAATAACAGCTTCTTCAATTCTAAAATTTTGCCCGAAGGTACAATAATAGACAGGTAGGTGCCCACAGCTTCGCTAAATGGTTTTACCACCGGCACTATGAAGATCAAAGTCACCCTTCTTCAAGGTCCTAATTCTCTCAAGCCTCCGCAAAGACGGTGTATATAATAGACCCACATGCGGTATCCAATACACCCATGAATTAGAAGCCGATGTACTCAATAACAAGTTAGTTTGTATCATGTATAAACCTTT
>JACVBY030000387.1:470247-528390 GCA_017589505.3 Metroxylon sagu
AAGCCAATCATATTTCTTATGTAATAGGGGCTTTTTTGTAAAATTCTTCCAACTCATGAATGATATTGATAAAAGGCATTTTGATTCATCATATACTGTGTCTTATATCTTTTTGTTTTAAGATTATGATGAACCCCATAAATTAGGGCAATGAATTTATGGTTATGATGAAGTTCATAACAGTGAGACCTAAGATCTTATAAACCCTAATCTAGAATATTCCTAGTCGAAGGATCATCGAGTAGGGGATCGATGTTTCCAGAAAGACTGGCACATTCTACGTATGCTCAATGGAGAGAGTGGTTGGTCTCACGAACACTTGTGCAGGGACACTAATACAAGGATGTGGGTGCTCATTAATGTATGAGTTCATTGAATTGATCCGTAATGAGAACATCTTATGGAAGTCTTACTTACTTGTCAAAAGATGATTCTCTTAGTGGGAGTTGTGCAAATGATCCTTAGACCTGAGATCACCATGGAATCTTGTACACATGAATCCATGTTTTGCTTCATACTCATTCATGACTTAGCCATGTACGGGGTGTTCATGGATATGGTGAATTGTGTATGAAGATTGTGAGTAGGTCAACAAGGAATCGATCACTCCTAGTAAAAGGAGTATTTATCCTATGTAATCTCATCAAATGATAACTCAGGAAGTCTTTGATCAAAGCATGATGATATTAAAAATGGTTTCTAATCTTTCATCGATCGAGTCTTCATTAGTGATTTGAGATTCAAATGAATAAAGTGTTAGGGTTTGATAATTTTTCATACCCATCGCTTATTCGGGATAAAGGGGGATCGAAGGATTGAATTGCACAGTAACTTGCCACTGAAGGGTATTTTAGTAATTTCTACCAAATTCCTCATCTTCTGGGTAGGCATGATACGTTGCTAGACATCAATCATGTCTTGTAGGTTTTCATGAATTAAATTGATTGAATTCATGAGTTAATTTGAAAGATGGTTCAAATTGACAACTAGGGTTTGCTTGATTTAACCTAATTCGATTAGTTGATTTCTAATCAAAATAAATCGACATAAGCCTAGACCTACTGGCTGGATGAGGAACCCAAAGGGTCACACACAAAAGAAACTGATCAAGGGTCTAATTGGATTAGATTAAGTTTGCAAGGTAGACATGCTAGCACGTGTTGCAAACCCTAGCTCCTGATTCGAATTGGATTCGAATCTGATTCTTGTATTAGGTTAATCTAATATGATTAGATCATGACCTAATGTGGGTTGGCCAAGAGTTGGAACCCAATTGGCTTTATTTAGACCATTGGATATCTCTTTGAATAATGGATCTGGACCATTGGTCAGCGGCTCGATCTGGACCATTGGATGACTCCTGGATGAAGGACCTGGACCATTGGTTGTTGCTTGAATTTGGACCATTAGTTGGTGCCTAAATCTGGATCATTAGTTGGTGTCTAAATCTGGACCATTGGTGATGGCACCTTGCTTCTAGACCATTAGATGGTGCCTTAATCTGGACCAATGGATTATCATGAAAAAGTGTGGGGTGAGGTTATCAGTGTGAGCGCATGGATAAGGTGTATAGATAAGTTTTTTTTTGAGTGGATATATCTTTTCGCTCTCTTTCGTATGCGCCCTCCCCTTAGTGCCTTATCATGGTGAGGCACTACCCTTGGGTCACGCCTTATCATGGTAAGGCGTGTGGACGAGATGCATCCCTTGGTGATGCATCCCTTCGCCTCTTATAAATAGGAGTGCA
Organism: Metroxylon sagu; assembly: GCA_017589505.3. Classification (NCBI taxonomy): domain Eukaryota; kingdom Viridiplantae; phylum Streptophyta; class Magnoliopsida; order Arecales; family Arecaceae; genus Metroxylon; species Metroxylon sagu. The sequence continues at coordinate 471,995 of JACVBY030000387.1, forward strand.
TCCTAGGGTTTTAGAAGATATGAAAATCACTCTCTTTCTTATTTTATTTCTCTTATATCTCTTATCGTAAACCAAGACAAGGAGGTCTTCTTCAGGACAAGACCTAAACCAGGACAAGGAGGTCTTCTTCAAGACAAGACCTAAACCAGGACAAGGAGGTCTTCTTTAGGACAAGAGGCTTTGAAGGGTTTTTGGTAAGAGAAAGAAAAATTAGAAGGGAAAGAAAGCAAGCCAATCAAATCCTTTGGAATGATTAAACATCAAGGATCAAAGTTTTGAAGAAGGAGCTAGAGTCTTGAACCCAGTTCCTGTGTGGATCACCTCTGGAGGGCATACACTTATGTGCCTAGTGGAATAAAGGATATTAGCATTACAGGTATTATTCAATATCTTAATATATTACCTTGTTAATTGATATAATCAAGGGGTTCTGGGTCTAGGGTTTCGATTGACTAGGATCTCAAAGTTTAAAAATTTTGAAATTCGATCTTCTGCTGCGCAACCAAAACCCAGCAGTGGTATCAGAGCCACCTTGATTCATTCAATTAATAGTCAATTAAATGCTTTGAATTATTATATTCAATCTAATGTTATCTAGTATGAAAGTTGTAACATATGATGTATGCCACAGATTAGGAGTTTCATTTAAACCCTAATCGACATAGAGATATGTTTAGATTATTCAGTCATCATTTTGATATAAGGTTATCCTAACATAACGGTGGACTTCTGCTATGTTGTAAGGTTGTCCTAGAATGATGACTCACTTAGCACATATTAGGTTGTAGTGTTATTTGTCTATAAGAAAGTTTGTATTATTAGGATGTGCATGAGACCATGAAAGCCCTTTTTTTTAATAAAAAAAAATTATATTTAGTCATAGTGTTATAAAATCATAATGCAAATCCATTTAGGGTTTGATTGATCAATTGGTGTCTAGGAAAGTGGTTCTGGGAAGGTAAAGAGAAAGTGGTTTATAATTGGGTCCGTTGCTTACCTGGCCAAAGTTTTGGTGTCTAAGGCAAGCACAAGGGGCCTCCCACCTCTCTCCCACTTACCTGGCCAATTGAATAGATTTAGACCTTGAATTGGAAATGCTAAATGATTGAAACACTAAATGCCTTCCTTCATGCTAAGCCAAATTCAAGTCAAAAACTATAGTAGGTTTGTTGTGTAACACAAGGCCTAATCTAGGGTTTGATATGAAATTTGTCATGGTGCATCTAATGCTTTATAGCATGATTGATGGTGTTGCTTTGTTGTGTAACACAAGGGCAACATTATTCATGAGGGATCTGACTAAACTAAGACATTATAGTTTGTTGTGTAACATAAGGCTATAAGTGTCTTAGAGGCAGCTATTATGTTGAGAGTTGCATGGGTTGCAATTGGAAAGAAGAATTTCCTACCCTTGAACTCATGAATGTTTGTTGTGTAACACAAGGCATTTATGGGGAATTGGGATCTCAACCCTGCTAAAGAAACCCTGTTAGGGTTTCTCGCTTACCATAGGTAAGGGCTATGGTATTCGTAGTAAAATAGTGGGAGACACAATTAGATTGATAAGTCCTTATCTAGTTGTGTATATCATCTTGAGTGGTCTGCTATACATTGTTCTTTATTATTATTTTTTTTTGAAGATTAATATTATGGCTTCTACTTTAACACTATGGGGCATTTTACATGCCAACAAATTGACTGGTTCCAATTATGTGGATTGGTTAAGGAACCTGAGAATTGTCTTAACTCAGGAGAAGGTCTCCTATATCCTCGATTCTCCTGATCCAGATCCGATTGGAGATGATGCTACGGAGGAGGAAAGGGACACATATAAAATGTGGCAGAATGATAGTTTAACTATCAAGTGCATTATGTTGGCCTCTATGAGCAATGAATTGCAGAGACAATATGAAGAAATGGAACCTCAGTCCATACTACTCAATCTTAAAGAGCTTTATGGAGAGCAAAGTAGGGCTGCCCGATATGAAATATCGAAGGCGCTTGTTCCGAGCACGTATGAGTGAGCGCGCATCCATTCAAGCCCATGTACTAAAGATGATTGACTTAATCACTCGATTAGGTCAATTAGGGTTTGTGATGGATGGAGAGCTAAATCAGGACTCTGATCCCCGCAATCACTCCCCGATTCTTCTCTCGCCTTTGTCATGAACTATCACATGAACAAACTGAACATTTCATTACCTGAGTTGCTTAACATGCTTAAGACAGCTGAGAGCCACTTTAAGGGTGATAAGGCTCATCTTCTTCTAATTGATGGGAAGAAGAAAACAATAATGAAGAAGGGTTTAAGGAGAAAGTTGAACCCAAAGAAAAGTATCCAGAAGAGGAAGAAGGCAAAAAAGCCCTCTGTTGATGGAACCTGTTTTCACTACGGCAAGCAGGGACACTGGAAGAAAAACTGCAAGTCATATCTTGCAAGTCTGAAGCATGATGCTGGTGGAGCATCAAAAGGTTTGTACATGATACAAACTAACTTGTCATTGAGTACATTAGCTTCTGATTCATGGGTATTGGATACCGCATGTGGGTCTCATTTATGCAAGTCTTTTCAGGGACTTCAGAGAATTAGGAGCTTGAAGAAGGGTGACTTTAAGCTTCATAGTGCGAGTGGTGAAGCCATTCAAGCAGAAGCTATGGGCACCTATCTATTGTTATTACCTTCGAGCAAAATTTTAGAATTGAAAGACTGTTATTATGTTCCAAATATTAGTAGAAATATTATTTCTGTACCTTTGTTATTACAACAAGGTTTTGAAATTAATATAAAGAGCAAAGGATGCTCTATTTTTTATTCTAATAATTACTTTGGAAGTTGTTTATTTATTAATGGTCTTTTAGTTCTTTCACTCAATGATAAAGTTTTACTTGTAGAAAACAAGAAAAGAAAGAGAGAAGATGTTAATGTCACTTTTCTCTGGCATTATTGATTAGGTCATATTAGTGAGTCCAGGATAAACAAGTTATACAAAGATAACTTCTTTGACCCTTATGATTATGAATCAATAGGAACTTGTGAGTCCTATCTCATAGGTAAAATGACCAAGTCTCCATTCACTGGTCATGGAGATAGGGCAACTGGGTTATTAGAGCTAATACATACAGATGTATGTGGACCTATGTCAACTCAAGCCAGAGGAGGATATTCTTATTTCCTCACCTTTACTGATGATTTATCTAGATTTGGATATGTGTATCTTATGAAACATAAATCCGAAGCCTTTGATAAATTTAAAGAATATCAAAGTATGGTTGAGAAGCAAACTGGAAAAAGTATTCAAATCCTTTGGTTAGATCGAGGAAGAGAATACCTATCTAGTGAATTTCTTGATTATCTTAAAGACAAAGGCATTCTCTTAGAATGGACACCTCCATATGCACCACAATTAAATGGTGTAGCAGAAAGGAGGAATCGCACCTTGTTAGATATGGTAAGGTCCATGATGAGCTTCACCAATCTTCCTGAATCCTTCTGGGGTTATGCCCTCGAGATCGCCGCCTATATACTAAACAAGGTACCATCAAAATCAGTAGCTAGCACTCCATATGAATTATGGAAGGGCAAAAGACCAAATCTTAAATATTTTAAGACTTGGGGTAGCTCTGCTTATGTTAGAAATGTATTTGGACATAATCTAAGTGCTAGGACTGATAAATGTAGGTTCATAGGTTATCCTTGAGAGGGTATTGGATACCTCTTTTATCATCCTACTGAACAAAAGGTTTTTGTCAGTAGTAATGCCACTTTCTTGGAGAAGGAATTTATCCAAGAAGGAGGCAGTGGGAGAATACTTGAACTTAGTGAAGTTCAAGACCAACAACCTACTCTTATAGACAATCAACTTGAAATTCCTCAACCACAAGCACCTCTCAGATATGGCTTTCTCATTGGAAATGAAAATGAAGCCAGCATCATTCAAGATGATGATCTTGTGACCTATACGAAAGCTATCAAGAGTAAAGATTCTGACAAATGGCTAGATGCCATGAAATCTGAAATGGACTCCATGTATTCCAACCAAGTTTGGACCTTAGTTGATCCACCTGAGGGAGTAAACCCAATAGAGTGCAAATGGGTCTTCAAAAAGAAAATTGGAGCAGATGGCCAAGTAGAAACTTACAAGGCTAGGCTAGTGGTAAAAGGTTTTAGACAAAGACATGGAATTGACTATGATGAAACATTTTCACCAGTAGCTATGCTCAAGTCCATTAGGATTATGCTTGCTATAGCTATATACTAAGATTATGAAATCTGGCAAATGGATGTAAAGACTGCCTTCCTCAATGGCTATCTTGAGGAAGAAGTCTATATGTTACAGCCAGAAGGGTTTGTTTCAAGTGGGAGACCGAACCAAGTATGCAAGCTTAAAAAATCTATTTATGGATTAAAGCAAGCATCAAGGAGTTGGAACATCCACTTTGATGAAACAATCAAGGAATTTGGTTTCATCAAAAATGTGGATGAACCATGTGTGTATAAGAAGACAAGTGGGAGTGCCATTGTCTTCTTAATTTTGTATGTTGATGACATACTTATCTTTGGGAATGATATTCTAATGTTGCAATCAGTCAAAGCTTGGCTATCTAAAAGGTTTTCCATGAAGGATTTAGGAGAAGCATCCTATATACTAGGTATTAAGATCTATAGAGATAGATCTAAGAGGATGCTCGGCTTATCCCAATCCAGGTACATTGACTTAATATTGAAAAGATTCAATATGGAGGAAAGTAAAAGGGGTTACTTGCCCATAGGTCAAGGCATACATCTTTCTAAGAAGATGTCTCCTAAGACACCTGAAGAGAGACAAAGGATGAGTAAGGTTCCTTATGCTTCTACTTCGTAGGATCGATTATGTATGCCATGTTATATACTGTGCTCGATGTTGCTTATGCCTTAGGCATCGCAAGCAGATTTCAAGCTGATCCTAGAGAAGATCATTGGAAAGCTGTGAAAAACATTCTTAAGTACCTTAAAAGGACCAAAGATGTTTTTCTAATATATGGAGGATCAGATTTAAAACTAGAAGGCTATACTGATTCTAGTTTTCAATCAGATTCAGATGATAGTAAATCCATATCAAGGTATGTATTTACTTCCGTATGAAGGTGCAAGAAGTTGAAAAAGTACCAAGCAAAGAACCGTAGCCGACTCGCCATCGAGGTAGAATACATAGCTGCTAGTGAAGCTGCTAAGGAAGCAGTCTGGATGAAGAAGTTCATCTCGGAGTTGGGTGCAGTTCCTGCGATACAACAACCAGTGCCACTTTATTGTGATAACACTGGAGCTGTTGCACGAGCAAAGGAACCAAGGTCTCATAAAAAATCCAAGCACATCCTAAGGCGCTTCCATCTCGTTCGTGAAATCATTGAAAGAAAAGATGTGGTTATAGAATGAGTAGATACAAAGAACAACATAACAGACCCATTTACTAAGGCCCTTCCTCAACAGCCATATAATCGCCATTTAGATTGTATGGGAATTAAATTCAAGGGCGATTGGCTTTAGTGCAAGTGGGAGATTGAAAGAATAGTGCTCTGAAAGCCAATCATATTTCTTATGTAATAGGGGCTTTTCTATAAAATTCTTCCAACTCATGAATGATATTGATAAAAGGCATTTTGATTCATCATATACTGTGTCTTATATCTTTTTGTTTTAAGATTATGATGAACCCCATAAATTAGGGCAATGAATTTATGGTTATGATGAAGTTCATAACAGTGAGACCTAAGATCTTATAAACCCTAATCTAGAATATTCCTAGTCGAAGGATCATCGAGTAGGGGATCGATGTTTCCAGAAAGACTGGCACATTCTATGTATGCTCAATGGAGAGAGTGGTTGGTCTCATGACCACTTGTGTAGGGACACTAATACAAAGATGTGGGTGCTCATCAATGTATGAGTTCATTGAATTGATCCGTAATGAGAACATCTTATGGAAGTCTTACTTGTCAAAAGATGATTCTCTTAGTGGGAGTTGTGCAAATGATCCTTAGACCTGAGATCACCATAGAATCTTGTACACATGAATCCATGTTTTGGTTCATACTCATTCATGACTTAGCCATGTACGGGGTGTTCATGGATATGGTGAATTGTGTATGAAGATTGTGAGTAGGTCAACAAGGAATCGATCACTCCTAGTAAAAGGAGTATTTATCCTATGTAATCTCATCAAATGATAACTTAGGAAGTCTTTGATCAAAGCATGATGATATTAGAAATGGTTTCTAATCTTTCATCGATCGAGTCTTCATTAGTGATTTGAGATTCAAATGAATAAAGTGTTAGGGTTTGACAATTTTCCATACCCATCGCTTATTCAGGATAAAGGGGGATCGAAGGATTGAATTGCACGGTAACTTACCACTGAAGGGTATTTTGGTAATTTTCAATCAAGTTTCTCATCTTCTGAGTAGGCATGATATATTGCTAGACGTCAATCATGTCTTGTAGGTTTTCATGAATTAAATTGATTGAATTCATGAGTTAATTTGAAAGATGGTTCAAAATGACAACTAGGGTTAGCTCGATTTGACCTAATTCGATTAGTTGATTTCTAATCAAAATAAATCGACATAAGCCTAGACCTACTATCCGGGATGAGGAACCCAAAGGGTCACACACAAAAAGAACTGATCAAGGGTCTAATTGGATTAGATTAAGTTTGCAAGGTAGACATGCTAGCACGTGTTGCAAACCCTAGCTCCTGATTCGAATTGGATTCGAGTCTGATTCTTGTATTAGGTTAATCTAATATGATTAGATCATGACCTAATGTGGGTTGGCCAAGAGTTAGAACCCAATTGGCTTTATTTAGACCATTGGATATCTCTTTGAATAATGAATCTGGACCATTGGTCAGCGGCTCGATCTGGACCATCGGATGGCTCCCTAGATGAAGGACCTGGACCTTTGGTTATTGCTTGAATCTAGATCATTAGTTGGTGCCTGAATTTGGACCATTAGTTAGTGTCTGAATCCGGACCATTGGTGGTGGTGCCTTGCTTTTGGACCATTAGATGGTGCCTTAATCTGGACCAATGGATTATCATGAAAAAGTGTGGGGTGAGGTTATCAGCGTGAGCGCATGGATAAGGCATATCAGATAAGTTTTTTTGAGCGGATACATCTTTCTGCTCTCTTTTAGATGCGCCCCTCCCCTTAGCGCCTTATCATGATGAGGCGCTACCCTTGGGACATGCCTTATCATGGTAAGGCGTGTGGATGGGATGCATCCCGTGGTGATGCATCCCTCCACCTCTTATAAATAGGAGTGCATCCTGAGGTTTTAGAAGATATAAAAATCCCTCTCTTTCTTATTTTATTTCTCTTATATCTCTTGTCCTAAACCAAGATAAGGAGGTCTTCTTCAGGACAAGACCTAAACCAGGACAAGGAGGTCTTCTTTAGGACAAGAGGCTTTGAAGGGTTTTTGTAAGAGAAAGAAAAATTAGAAGGGAAAGAAAGCAAGCCAATCAAATCCTTTGGAAGGATTAAACATCAAGGATCAAAGTTTTGAAGAAGGAATTAGAGTCTTGAACCCAGTTCCTGTGTGGATCATCTCTGGAGGGCATACACTTGTGTGCCTAGTGGAATAAAGGATATTAGCGTTACAGGTATTATCCAATATCTTAATATATTGCCTTGTTAATTGATATAATCAAGGGGTTCCGGGTCTAGGGTTTCGGTGACTAGGATCTCAAAGTTTAAAAATTTTGAAATTCGGTCTTCATTGCGCAACCAAAACCCAGCACTTATTTGGACGAGCAAGGGTGCCACACTGGCTGTATCTTCACCACAAATATCTCTAAGGTGATAAAAGGGAAGATGAAGGTGGAGGGGGGAAGGCAAGAGCAAGCTGTGGATCAAGAGGGGAGTGGATGAATAAGGACAATATGAACATGTGACACAACATGACAAGCACTTTAGGTTACCAGAGAATGCCATAGGGGTTAGATCAGTTGCACTTCCTGAACAATTATACAATATCTCCCTTATGTAACATGGGGTTATTTAGCTATGATGTTCACAGAGGCAATAACAGTAATTGTACCAGAACAATTGGAAAATGTTCAAGTATGTGCTTATCGTGACTATTCCTAAATCCTAAGTGAAGGGTAACGCCCATGCACAACATTAGGTCCAAAGATGTAGCCAAGGTTGCTTGTATTAAAGTTAATTGGAGAACATGATCTTATTATGGTGTATGAACTCTTATACGTGTGTGTCCGCCTGTTAGATCACATTTGCTTCATACATTACTGTTTATCATGCATAAGTATGAAAAATTTGGAAGGGCAGCGGCTATTTGATTTGATGTATAGACATTCTCACAAGCTTTTGCTCTAATGTTCCCTAACATACATGGATGGTTCATTATTATAGATAGTATAAACTTGGACTTTTGATGGTTGACCATTTTGAAGCTCCAATCCATCTATTGATGGAGAATTATGATGGATTCAGTGACTTTGTGGTGGCAATGCCAGGACATCATTTGAATTATTTGATTTTTATTCTATTTTTTTGAAAAAAAAAGTCTAAATCTTGGTAAACTGATTAATCAAGTTTTTGTGGCAATGAAATCAGAATAATTTAATGATTCCTCTTTTTCCTTGCATAACCAAATACCTATCATAGACTCATTTAATGTAAGGTAATCTTAGAAATAAAATGCTAGAAAGTTCCGTAGCAGTTTATAGAATTGTACTCTTCCTTTTAGACATATCAGAGTTCTGATGCCATGGGTTATCTTTTGATTGCAGGGTGGATGTGATGTTTGTGATATGGGAGCTGTTGATGTTTTCTTTTCTTGTTTTCTCTGGCGTTGCTTTGTATTTCAGTTATATGAGGCTTGGTTTTTCCTTAATATGTGTTACAATTCTAATACTTGTTTGCATTAAAATAACAAAGCAAGTAAGACAAAACAGGAAAAGTAAGCGAAGAATGCTGCTGCCATTGTCAATGTAAAATTATAGGCAACCAACCTTTTGAAAGTGGCTATTTTATATCTGTGCAAAAGATTGTTTTCTAGTGCTCTGGCCAAAAATTTGGCAGGCATGTAATTCCATTTAAGAGTTAATAAAATTCTTGGTGTATGTTTTCCCGCAAAGCACACTTGGAAGAAGATAACACCATATATTGCCAGGAAAGTATTATCAAGTCCCTTTACATTAATGTGAGGTAGTGTATAATTTTTAATGCGAGTGCTGCCTGCAAGGCTGTATTCAAACTCTGTACCATGGCAACATTACATGCATTTGGCTCTATCCAAGTAAGAAGTGGTCTTATCTTTTATTATTGTACCCTTGTTTGTATACAGCATGAGGTGTTCTAAACCAATGAGTAATTTAGGTCTGTAGTGGATGCCAATTACTGATCTTTTATTCTTTCCAGCAGGTGTGCAAATAGTTAGGTCAAACTGAATTCTATTCATGAGTTAATTTAGGTTGGTACATTCTACATGTACCGAAAACGGACATTTGCAGAGATGGTCCTCTCGTGTAGTCCACTATGCTGGCTACACAATGTTCCTTAAATTTGGATGATTGGTGCATCTATCTTGTTGCCTTTGGTATCATTGTTTCCATTAGAATAGCAGGAACCATGATTTGCTGTATCTTGGACAATTTTCTTAAGCAAAGTCAAATGATAGTTTATTGATAATTTGTTCATTACATTGCTTTCTATGCATATGCTGCTTTGTATGTTAATTTGCCCATACTGTTGGGATGATGCTTGTAGAATCATTTAAAAACCTCAGATCATCTAGTCATGTGTACCCAAATTTGGGATGACTAATGCATTTATCTTCTTGCATTTGGCATTATCAGATCCGTTAGAACAGCATGAACCATGATTTATTGTATCCTGGATGATCTTCTTAAGCTAAGTAGAATTCTAGTTTATTGATAATTTGTCCATTACATTGCTGTTGGGATGCATGCTGCTTTATTGGCTGTTTTTTCCATATTGGTGGAATGTTGCTTATAGAATCATTGTATAACCTCAGCTTTAGTAAAGTGAATTCAGCACTAGGTGATGACCATCTTTTGCTTGTGGTGCATATATGTCTATCGAAATTGTTAAAAAAAATTGTGGCAATTATTAAGAAATGTTGTAGCAGCAGATGAGCAATGCTTGCAGTATCACAGGAGAACTTTCTTGGACTGCTAAACTGAATCAACTATTATAGCGTTTAGCCCCCCCAGCTCAGAGAGAATAATGGATCAAAGTAGTTCTGCTCAATTGTACCTTCTGTAGCTAAATTATCCATTACAAGAGCCAAAGCAACCTCATGGACCTCCTAACATGTCAGATCTCCTGCTACACTCTGCGAAATCATATGTGTAACAATTATTCATGATAATTTAGTGGTCTGATCACAGGATCAGCGATGGAATTTGAAGTAGAAGGACAAATCTGCATCTTGTAGAAGCTTATATGCGGCAGGGACTTGATCCTAGTATTTCCTACCACGACGGGCGATTCAAATATTAGTTTAAATAGTTAAGGATGATGTAAAACTTGATTTCCTCATCTTAGAGGATGACATTTTACTCGTACAATTGAAGTGAGTAATTGTTTAACTCCAAAAGGCGCCTGCCTGCCAGGAAAATTTGGTGCTATAGAAAGAAAGACTAAAGTCATTAGCAAACTGGATTAGCTGAACTGCTAATTATATACAAGCATGTAATAAAAAACAGAACTAACCTCTTTCTGCCTGCTTACCCGAAGGTCTGTTACTGTGTTCATGTTGTGCCACACGTGACCTCTCTACCCTTCCATGACTTCCACCGTGGAGACTCCGAGGGAACCTGAAGGCCCTAAATCAGTGGGTGGACGGAGCTTCACCACCAGAGGGGTTGTCGTGGAACCATGTCACTCTAGCGGAATGGGACCTCCAATTCGTGGGCTCACAGGCAAGTAGGCAACTGTGCAAATATAGATTTATTTTTAATTCATCGAAAAGAAAGATGAGCGCAAAATTTATTAACATCATGAATTATGGTGAAGGCGGGACTGGATCTCAGATCATTGTTATCCAATTCTTTGTTCATGGACGGAATCATTTGATACTCTATTAGTCAGAGTATAGAGATGGATGATAAGGCATTCATTTTATATTAAATAAATAGTCCAAGCATTTTGGTTTTCTTCTTTTCATTTTCAATGCAGAGTGATGGACAAAGGTCTGTGCACAAGGAAACAGAGGGTGGACCTAGGCACAAGACTAGGCAAGCTGATCGAAGGATTTTACCGCCGGGTTTTGGTTGCGTAGCGAAAAATCGAATTTCAAAATTTTTAAACTTTGAAATCCTAATCAACCAAAATCCTAGATCCAAAACCTCTTGATTATATCAACTAACAAGGCAATATATTAAGTTATTGAAGAATACCTGTAACGTTAATATCCTTTATTCCACTAGGCACACAAGTGTATGCCCTCCAGAGGTGATCCACACAGGAATTGGGTTCAAAACTCTAGCTCCTTCAAAACTTTGATCCTTGTTCCTTAATCCTTCCAAAGGATTTAATTGGCTTGCTTTCTTTCCCTTCTAATTTTTTTTTTTCTTACAAAAAACCTTTCAAAGCCTCTTGTCTTAAAGAGGACCTTCTTGTCTTAAAGAGGACCTTCTTGTCCTAAAGAAGACCTCCTTGTCTTGGTTTAGAACAAGACAACCTCTTATGCTGAAGAAGACCTCCTTGTCTTGGTTTAGGACAAGAGATATAAGAAAAATAAAATAAAGAGAGGGATTTTCATATATCATAAAACCCCGGAACGCACTCCTATTTATAAGAGGCGGAGGGATGCATCACCAAGGGATGCAGCCCATCCACACGTCTTACCATGATGAGGCGTGTCCCAAGGGTAGCGCCTCATCATGATAAGGCGCTAAGGGAGGGGCGCATCTAAAAGAGAGCGGAAAGACGTATCCGCTCAAAACAAATGCGCTATCAGCGCTGATAACTTCACTCCATACTTATTTCATGATAATCCAATAGTTCAGATTAAGGCACCATCTAATGGTCCAGATTAAGGCATCATCTAATGGTCCAAATGCAAGGCGCCATCACCAATGGTCCAGATTCAAACGCCAACTAATGGTCCAGATTCAGGCACCAACCAATGGTCCGGGTCCATCCAGGGAGCCATCCAATGGTCCAGATCGAGTCGCTAACCAATGGTCTAGATCCATTATTCAAAGAGATATCCAATGGTTTAAATAAAGCCAATTGGGTTTCAACTCTTGGCTAACCCACATTAGGTCATGATCTAATCATATTAGATTAACCTAATACAAGAATTAGATTCGAATCCAATTCGAATCAGGAGCTAGGGTTTGCAACACGTGCTAGCATGTCTACCATGCAAACTTAATCTAATCCAATTAGACCCTTGATCAGTTTCTTTTGTGTGTGACCCTTTGGGTTCCTCATCAAGTCAGCAGTAGGTCTAGGCTTATATCGATTTATTTTGATTAGAAATTAACTAATCAAATTAGGTTAAATCGAGCTAACCGTAGTTGTCAATTTGAACCATCTTTCAAATTGACTCATGAATTCAATCAATTTAATTCATGAAAACCTATAAGACATTATTGACGTCTAGCAACGTATCATGCCTATCCAGAAGATGAGGAATTTGGTAGAAATTACCAAAATACCCTTCAGTGGCAAGTTACCATGCAATTCAATCCTTCGATCCCCTTTTATCCCGAATAAGCGATGGGTATGGAAAATTGTCAAACCCTAACACTTTATTCATTTGAATCTCAAATCACTAATGAAGACTCGATCGATGAAAGATTATAAACCATTTCTAATATCATCATGCTTTGATCAAAGACTTCCTGAGTTATCATTTGATGAGATTATATAGGATAAATACTCCTCTTAGTAGGAGTGATCGATTCCTTGTTGACCTACTCACAATCTTCATACACAATTCACCATATCCATGAACACCCCATACATGGCTAAGTCATGAATGAGTATGAACTAAAACATGGATTCATGTGTATAAGATTTCATGGTGATCTCAGGTCTAAGGATCATTTGCACAACTCCCACTAAGAAAATCATCTTTTGACAAGTAAGTAAGACTTTCATAAGATGTTTTCATTACGGATCAATTCAGTGAACTCATACATTGATGAGCACCCACATTCTTGTATTAGTATCCCTACATAAGTGGTCGTGAGACCAACCACTCTCTCCATTAAGCATACATAGAATGTGCCAGTCTTTTTGGAAACATCAATCCTCTACTCGATGATCCTTCGACTAGGAATATTCTAGATTAGGGTTTATAAGATCTTAGGTCTCACTGTTATGAACTTCATCATAACCATAAATCCATTGCCCTAATCTATGGGGTTCATCATAATCTTAAAATAAAAAGTTATAAGACATAGCATATGATGAATCAAAATGCCTTTTATCAATATCATTCATGAGTTGGAAGAATTTTATAGAAAAGCCCCTGTTACATAAGAAATATGATTGGCTTTCAGAGTACTATTCTTTCAATCTCCCACTTGTACTAAAGCCAATCGCCCTTGTATTTAATTCCCATACAATCTAAATGGCGATTATACTGCTGTTGAGGAAGGGCCTTAGTGAATGGGTCTGTTATGTTGTTCTTTGTATTTACTCGTTTTATAACCACATCTTTTCTTTCAATGATTTCACGAACGAGATGGAAGCGCCTTAGGATGTGCTTGGATTTTTGATGAGACCTTGGTTCCTTTGCTTGTGCAACAGCTCTAGTGTTATCACAATAAAGTGGCATCGGTTGTTGTATCGCAGGAACTGCACCCAACTCCGAGATGAACTTTTTCATCCAGACTGCTTTATCAGCGGCTTCACTAGCAGCTATGTATTATGTCTCAGTAACTGAGTCAGCTACAGTTTGCTGCTTGGTACTTTTCCAACTTACTGCACCTCCATACAGAGTAAATACATACCCTGATATGGATTTACTATCATCTAGATCTGATTGAAAACTAGAATCAGTATAGCCTTCTAGTTTTAAATCTGATCCGCCATATATTAGAAAAATATCTTTGGTCCTTTTAAGATACTTAAGAATGTTTTTCACAGCTTTCCAATGATCTTCTCCAGGATCAGCCTGAAATTTGCTTGCGATGCCTAAGGCATAAGCAACATCAGGCCTGATACATAACATGACATACATGATCGATCCTACAACCGAAGCATAAGAAACCTTACTCATCCTTTGTCTCTCTTCAGGTGTCTTAGGAGACATCTTCTTAGAAAGATGTATGCCTTGATCCATAGGCAAGTAACCCCTTTTACTTTCCTCCATATTGAATATTTTCAATATTAAGTCAATGTACCTAGATTGGGATAAGCCGAGCATCCTCTTAGATCTATCTTTATAGATCTTAATACCTAGTATATAGGATGCTTCTCCCAAATCCTTCATGGAAAACCTTTTAGATAGCCTAGCTTTGACTGATTGCAACATTGGAATATTATTCCCAATGATAAGTATGTCATCAACATAAAAAATTAAGAAGACAATGGCACTCCCACTTGTCTTCTTATACACACATGGTTCATCCACATTTTTTATGAAACCAAATTCCTTGATTGTTTCATCAAAGTGGATGTTCCAACTCCTTGATGCTTGCTTTAATCCATAAATAGATTTTTTAAGTTTGCATACTTGGTTCGGTCTCCCACTTAAAACAAACCCTTCTGACTGTAACATATAGACTTCTTCCTCAAGATACCTATTAAGGAAGGCAGTCTTTACATCCATTTGCCAGATTTCATAATCGTAGTATGCAGCTATAGCAAGCATAATCCTAATGGACTTGAGCATAGCTACTGACGAAAATGTTTCATCATAGTCAATTCCATGTCTTTGTCTGAAACCTTTTGCCACTAGCCTAGCCTTGTAAGTTTCTACTTGGCTATCTGCTCCAATCTTCCTTTTGAAGACCCATTTGCACCCTATTGGGTTTACTCCCTCAGGTGGATCAACCAAGGTCCAAACTTGGTTGGAATACATGGAGTCCATTTCAAATTTCATGGCATCTAGCCATTTATCAGAATCTTTACTCTTGATAGCTTCCGTATAGGTCACAGGATCATCATCTTGAATGATGCTGGCTTCATTTTTATTTCCAATGAGAAAGCAATATCTGAGAGGTGCATCTCGCACTCTTTCTAACCTATGGAGAGGAGGTGTGTGTTGTGGTTGTACCTGATTAATAGGTACTTGTGGTTGAGGAATTTCAAGTTGATTGTCTATACGAGTAGGTTGTTGGTCTTGAACTTCACTAAGTTCAAGTATTCTCCCACTGCCTCCTTCTTGGATAAATTCCTTCTCCAAGAAAGTAGCATGCCTACTGACAAAAACCTTTTGTTCAATAGGATAATAAAAGAGGTATCCAATACTCTCTTGGGGATAACCTACGAACCTACATTTTTCAGCCCTAGTACTTAGCTTATGTCCAAATACATTTCTAACATAAGTAGGGCTACCCAAGTCTTAAAATATTTAAGATTTGATCTTTTGCCCTTCCATAATTCATATGGAGTGCTAGCTACTGATTTTGATGGTACCCTGTTTAGTATATAGGCAGCAGTCTCGAGGGCATAACCCCAGAAGGATTCAGGAAGATTGGTGAAGCTCATCATGGACCTTACCATATCTAACAAGGTGTGATTCCTCCTTTCTGCTACACCATTTAATTGTGGTGTATATGGAGGTGTCTATTCTGAGAGAATGCCTTTGTCTTTAAGATAATCAAGAAATTCACTATATAGGTAATCTCCTCCTCGATCTGACCAAAGAATTTGAATACTTTTTTCAGTTTGCTTCTCAATCATACTTTGATATTCTTTAAATTTATCAAAGGCTTCGGATTTATGTTTCATAAGATACACATATCCAAATCTAGATAAATCATCAGTAAAGGTGATGAAATAAGAATATCCTCCTCTGGCTTGAGTTGACATAGGTCCACATACATCTGTATGCATTAGCTCTAATAACTCAGTTGCCCTATCTCCATGATCAGTGAATGGAGACGTGGTCATTTTACCTATGAGACAGGACTCACAAGTTCCTAATGATTCATAATCATAAGGGTCAAAGAAGTTATCTTTGTATAACTTGTTTATTCTAGACTCACTAATATGACCTAATCGGCAATGCCAGAGAAAAGTGGCATTAACATCTTCTCTCTTTCTTTTCTTATTTTCTACAAGTAAAACTTTATCATTGAGTGAAAGAACTAAAAGACCATTAATAAATAAACCACTTCCAAAGTAATTATTAGAATAAAAAATAGAGCATCCTTTGCTCTTTATATTAATTTCAAAACCTTGTTGTAATAACAAGGGTACAGAAATAATATTTCTAATAATATTTGGAACATAATAACAGTCTTTCAATTCTAAAATTTTGCCCGAAGGTAATAACAATAGATAGGTGCCCACAGCTTCTGCTTGAATGGCTTCACCACTGGCACTATGAAGATCAAAGTCACCCTTCTTCAAGGTCCTAATTCTCTGAAGTCTCTGCAAAGACTTGCATATATGAGACCCACATGCGGTATCCAATACCCATGAATTAGAAGCTGATGTACTCAATAACAAGTTAGTTTGTATCATGTATAAACCTTTTGATGCTCCACCAGCATCATGCTTCAGACTTGCAAGATATGACTTGCAGTTTTTCTTCTAGTGTCCCTGCTTACCGCAGTGAAAACAGGTTCCATCAACAGAGGGCTTTTTTGCCTTCTTCCTCTTCTGGATGCTTTTCTTTGGGTTCAACTTTCTCTTTGAACCCTTCTTCATCATTGTTTTCTTCTTCCCATTAATTAGAAGAAGATGAGCCTTATCACCCTTAAAGTGGCTCTCAGCTGTCTTAAGCATGTTAAGCAACTCAGGTAATGAAATATTCAGTTTGTTCATGTGATAGTTCATGACAAACTGAGAGAAGGAATCCGAAAGTGATTGCAGGATCAAGTCCTGATTTAGCTCTTCATCCATCACAAACCCTAATTGACCTAATCAAGTGATTAAGTCAATCATCTTTAGTACATGGGCTTGAACGGATGAGCCCTCACTCATACGTGCTCGAAACAACTGCTTCAATATTTCATATCCGGCAGCCCTACTTTGCTCTCCATAAAGCTCTTTAAGATTGAGTAGTATGGACTGAGGTTCCATTTGCTCATATTATCTCTGCAATTCATTGCTCATAGAGGCCAACATAATGCACTTGACAGTTAAACTATCATTCTGCCACATTTTATATGTGGCCCTTTCCTCCTCTGTAGCATCATCTCCAATCGGATCTAGATCAGGAGAATCAAGGATATAGGAGACCTTCTCCTGAGTTAAGACAAATCTCAGGTTCCTTAACCAATCCATATAATTGGGACCAGTCAATTTGTTGGCATCTAAAATGCCTCGCAGTGTTAAAGTAGAAGCCATAATATTAATCGTCAAAAATAAAGAACAATGTATAAGCAGACCACTCAAGATGATATACACAACTAGATAAGGACTTATCAATCTAATTGTGTCTCCTACTACTTTACTACGAATACCATAGCCCTTACCTGTGGTAAGCGAGAAACCCTAACAGGGTTTCTTTAGCAGGGTTGAGATCTCAATTCTCCATAAATGCCTTGTGTTGCACAACAAACATTCATGATTTCAAGGGTAGGAAATTCTTATTTCCAATTGCAACCCATGTAACTCTCAACATAACAGCTGCCTCTAAGATACTTACAGCTTTGTATTACACAACAAATTATAATGTATATGCCTCCTGTATATGACTCATGAATTAGGCTGTGTTCGCTTGGGTCATAAAAGAATGTGGGATAGGAAGTGATGACGATCGTAACAATTCTTTTCTAATGCCCCTTTTCTCAAAGCTGTTTGGCAGGCATAAGATCTAGATCTAGATCTAGGAACAGGAAAGCCTCGTGCATACTTTATTTACTTTGCCAAGCATAAATATATTACAGAAAAATAATGAATGAAGCCTTATCCTTAATTAGATCAACATTTTATTTGGCAAATTCTATGATGCTAAAAACAAAGAAATTTGTGATGTCTAATATTAAGGTCAAAGTTCCATCACCATTCTAATAATCGCTGTACTAAGATAATGAGTTGACAGGCTTGGCTGGCAAGCTAAAGATGGGAGAGGAAATGCTACCATGACCACAACCTTGTCTGCAGTAATTCCGTGGTGATGGAAGTGAGCAATTCCCTTTTCTCAGCCACGGACCATAAGTAGCTCTTCCTCACTAAGACAAATTGAAGCGTTATTTGTCAACCATAAAGAATCCTCCAGGCCATGCCGCTCTTTCAAGATTACAGCACAATTCCAAAGGAGAGTATGATAAGCCCGGGGGAAGTATCGGCCTGGAAGCTTGGGAGGAGAGTGACACAGGATCTGTCATTCATTGCTCTATCAGGCGCAAATTGTGTTCAGCCTTTGGACCTTTTGTTCTCTGATGGCCAGCTTTGATCTGCAGCAGCTAATGAGCACCGCCAGGATCGGCGCTCCTTTGTATCTTCTGGCATCACTGGACTGAGGAATCCAAATAATAACCACTTGCCATATCATTTATACTAAGTTCTCACAGTATATTAAGTATTAGTGCCACAGGTTTCCATGTTTGAGCCACAATAATGGCTCACATCGTCCAAATGGAATAAATAGGTGGCATTGACCTTTTAGTTAGATTACATGACAGCATAGCAAATGAATAAAACAATCGGTTCTAACAGATATGTTGATTCAACCATACAACAGATTTTCTCAAGTGCAAACATATCATTGTTTCCCTATCACATGAAAATATTTTACAAACTTTATATGCATATATTTGACTATATTTATATTGGACTAAACAGTAGCTCAGGAATTCATGTTGTGCAGTCTTTTCCAGTCTTGAGAGCCGAGGTCATGTTCAGATATATTCTAGGTAATTTGCTTTCCCTCTTTTCATTTATATATTTGCTGCTTCATCATTTCAAAGAGGGAAATATAAAGGCTTCAATCATAAAAGACTAACAAATTCAATGAAGGGCATGATGAGAATCAATTCAAACTTCAAACCGTCTTTGAACTTATTAGCAACCAATGAATCCAATTGTGCTCCTGAGCAAAACTTACATGGCATAACATGTAAATGGAGATACAAATGTACTACTTAGACTCTAATTCACTCAAATGTACTCACGGACTGATGTACTTTGTGCTTTAGTGGTAATATAAGTGTAGATATATGTAATGCAACTTTAAAGGCTTTATTTAACTCAATTGTTCAAGACCTGCGCCGCTTGAGTGCTTCAAAACGAGCAGCAAGTTCTTCATAGTCAGGCAACTTTGGATGAACACGAGAAACAGGATTGACCATGCAAGCATTCGATTTATCATCAGCAGGCGTTTTTTCTTCAGAGTGATCACTATATCGAGGCAATGTAGGCGGAGGACGATTAGGAGGAGGGCGACCTTCTGTTGATGTTTCCATTTCTATTTCTTCATCAATGTCTGATTCTAATCCATCAGAGTCATCAAACTTTATATCTGAATTCACTGCCCGCGCAGTGCAACCATTCTTCCTAAGAATATTTTTATCATCCAAATTGGCAGTATCCATGCTTCTATCATTCATGTAGTTTGACATGTTGAGACTTTGTGAATTGCACATTCTCCCTGGACCAGTTGTCATGGAGGAATGAGTTGAGGAATCCAAGGATCGGGTTTGCTGTCCATCTGCCCTGTTGAATTTGTTGAGATTGTACCCTGTGGTGTCAAAATTAAGTGATGTTTGATCAAATGGAGGAGAGTTCTGTTTGGCGAGGTATGCTGCAGCTTGTGCAGCAGAAACTGCTTTCTCTGCCAACTCTGCAGCAGCTCGAGCAGCTGAAGCTGTATCCTTGAACTGCATGGTGGAATCTTCCCTGTAATTGGTAGATCTGATGGCAAGAACAACAGGGAATCTTGTAAGTGTCTGTCTGTTTGTGAAATCAGGAGAAAAGAAAAGAAAAGAAAAGAAAAGAAAAGAATAAAACCTGAGAGTAGGCTTATCTGGTTGAGCATCTCTTGGTGGAAAAGTAGCCTTCACAGGGAGGCTGGAAGCACTAGCAAATGAACCTGGCCCTTCCTGTAAAATTTGCCATAATAGATTGTTGTTTTACTAGCAAGTTAAATGTAAAATTCATTAAATTGCTTGTGCATACAAGTGCACATGTTCACCCAACAATGTATACATGCAGTGGAGAAAGGCATACTAGAAGTTCTTCAGGAGGCTTGAGAAGTTGTGTCTCAGATTCTGTGGTATCCCATTCAATCTCATATTCCTTTGCTATTTCCTTCATAATCTTCAGCTTTACTTCACCGGTAGGTTTTCTAACTGATAGTTTCTCGATCAGCTTCAGGAAGAGAACATAATTAAACATGATATAGATGTAGGCACAAATAATGAAAGGAACAATTGTGAAAAAAAAAAGGCTAGTGAAAAATGCTGAAAATGGTTTACAGACTTCACTGTAAACCATGGTGCAAGCTGATAATTAGTTATTAGAATCAGCATTTTGTGAAGTCTCTAAATTGAAGCACTTTATGTTGCAGGCTTCAAGTTAGGTCTGTAATAGTGTCCTGCTATGAAAAGGCCAAAAAAAAAAAAAAACGCAGAAAGTCTGTGGAAGAATTAAACAGTCTCCATAGCACATTGGTTGTTGGAAGAACTAATAAAAGAATTACCATATGATTTACACCAGAGTTAGGACGTAGATCGGTTGCAGCAGATACAAAATCCTTTCCATACTTCTTTTCGAAGATATCACGAATTCGGCTAAGTTCTGGTATTTCTGAGCACCTTGGAGCAGCATAGATCAAACTAGAAATACCTTCTTTTAGATCTGCAGGGCAATCCCTGATGAACAAAAGACTAGAATCAGAATTGATTTCTGTAAATGTTGAAAAGCAACAAGCAGAAAATAAACTAACCTCTGTTTTGCAATGATTGGAAGGCGCACCACAATCAGCTCGCAGAAAAGTTCAATGATCTCATTGGCTGCCGTGACATTTTGTTCTCTGATCACATGTTCAACCTACAAAATATTTAATTTGAAATGACCACATCGATCAAAATCAATTATGGTTTTTAGGATTTTGTAGATCTTTTAATCCATCTGTAAGATAATATCTCATGGGAAATATTGATTCTAGGCACAGATTGGTGTACAAAAAAGGAGTCCTCAAAGATTATTTTGATGCTTGGATTAGGGTTTCTAGTTTTCCGATTCATTTATGGTGCATTTAGGTGTTCCAAACTTTTTCTTTTTCTTGGCTAATTTGACTTTTAGAAGCTGTGAACAAGAGAACAAAGGATAAATTTGTTTTCGACAAGTTTAGATTGCCTGTTTGCAAGGAGGATTTCATCTATAAGTTCTCATTTTCAAAGAGGCTCGATTTTTTATTTTGTGAATGGTTGTCAAAGGAAGCATAGCTTGTTGCTGAACCCTTTCCCGGTGTTAGCCCGCAAAATGAAGGGCATGAGGGTTCAAGACGTGACAATTCTCGAGTAAAAGGTGGTGAGGAGAAGGAGAAGACAAAAGGACACATCTTTCATAAAGGAGGTGACCACGATCATTGAAGGACATATTGATGGTGTTGCTTGCTTTTGCCTAGCATCCATGGGCTTGTTTGGCTCCTCAAAGTTTTGAGTGTTTTCTGGTGGCTGGCTGAAATCCTAAACAGGTTTGGAGATCTGGTCGTGCTCCTGTTGCCCACATTTGAATCAGCATTTCCTTAAATTAAACCTAGTCGAAGCTTGCTAGTAGCTGCTGTATTCTATGAGTGCAGATTGGTGTTTCTTCCACTAGTAACATCCTTGTCCGAGGAGAAGGGGCATGCTCAAAGAAACCAGAGGAAGAAGCTAAAAAAAAATGCAATTGCCAATGATTCTCTTCAATTGGAGATGCAAAACTCCAAACTCAGAATCTCTTCCAAACGGACAAAGGTTGTAACATCTTGTCAAGTGTAACTGAGTTTTCCCTAAGTTTGCATCCTTGAAGGATAATAACAGCCACAAGTTCAAGTTATTACTAGTCAGGGAAAAGATCGAAGCATTCTAAAACCTTTGCGTGGCGAACACTTCACCTTTATAAGTACATCATTAACCGAACCAACTAAATAAATAACCATGGACTTGGTCAAAAATCTATTCAGCTGGAGACTAGGTCCTGAACCTGATCAAACTTAGATATGTGTTTTTCCTCTACATATTGATCAAATCAAAGTAGAGATAGCAAGAAAACATCAGAGAATAGCAGAGCACAACGCCAATCATAGGCCCAAACAGATAGAGAAAGAAAACGACGAGCAGCAACAGCAGATGAAGGAAGGAGAAGGAAGGAAGATACCCGGATCCTGGCGGTGTCCTCCTGGCGGGACTGGAGAAGCATTGCAATGTCGCGCCTCATCTGCCTCACCAGCACCTCCCTCTTGTTCCTCAGCAGCTTTATCCTCGCCGTCGCCAGCTTCGCCTCCGTCTTGCTGCCATCATATATATATATATATATTTATTTATATATATTTGTATCTTTAGAAAGAGTTTGATCTCCATAGATAACCAAAACCAAACAAGAACTGATGATGAGAAGCACAAGAAGAAGAAGAAGAAGAAATGGCGAACGTACCATTTGGAGGAGTTGAATCCGCGGCGGAACATGGATGCGGCCACACCCATTAGCTTCCGAAGGAGAGGTTTGATCTCGCGAGGCATCGCACAGAAGGAGAGGAGGACGAGGAGGCGAGGATGCGGAAAGTGGGGACGAGGAGTTGTAACGGTAACTAAAGCTTGCTTGATGCGTCGTAGCTGGGGCCCAGCGGTCTGGGAGCGTTGCCGTTTTCGAATGTCCGATCGGGTCACTCGCGGTGAGAGTCATCTCATTTCCGTCACCCGTTTTCAGGCACCATTTCTGTGCCTTTCCTTTCAGGTGACCGTCTCGGTGACGATGGCAAATAACCACTGAGCGCTGGCGCCGTGGTTTTATGTTAAAATATATATATATATATATATATATATCTTTGATCCAGTGGGCCGTCAACCCAAGATGAGCAGGATAGAAGGTGAAAATATTTGGAACAAAATTTTCGAGATTTTGTCTGACATATTAAAGTGGAGAAATCAAAATCCAAGTAAGATGCTAAAAACAAGATATTAGCAATCAATTTTAGATGTTAATTGCAAAAACAATTAAGATGGCAAAGAAATTATTTGCAGATTGTGATGGATGAAGATCTGATCTGTAAATATCTTGAAATATATAAATTTATATTAATCAAGAAAATAATGGAGATGGATACTCTCTCTATTTACTAATTTCGATCCGGTTTCACTTGGCAACTTGTAAACAACTATATAGATGTGAGACTAGAAAATTTTAAAAATTTTATCTCGCTGTTTTGGTCATAAATTTCTCTGGTCTTCACCTTCAATCATAATACCTCATGGTTTGTTTTCAGTCTTCCTACGCTACTACCCTGCAGGCATAAGACTTCTCTCACTTAAGCGCATGTAATCAACCACGCTTGTTAGATTCATGTCAGTCACATTCTTTAGTAATGTCTTGGTTTTTTTGTTTATTTGAATAAATTGGATGGCTTGATGAATCTGAACAGCAAGCAAAATATAGCCTAGTATTGCTAGTAATCTATGCTCATCAAATTTGATATCACATAAAATAATAAAACTCAATTAAGAATAGAAATGTTATGAATGCTCTAAGTTTTCAAAACCTCAGGGAGACTCAAATTCTAGAGCTATATCTATAAGCTGCGAGTACGAAGAACAAGAAAAACCCATAGGCCCTTTTTTACTCTCTCCCCCCTCTCTGTTCTTTGTGTTCCTATTAGCTTGACCCCTGTTAACCTTGGTTGCTATGCATGCATAGCTGGGGCTTCTGGGTATTGTTCCATGCTCACTGGATTCAACGGAGTGATGGCATATTTGCAACTAATCTCAAATTCATGTCAGAGTTATATAACATCCGAGAATCACTTCTCCATCCGTTTCAGAAGTGTGGAAGAGAAGGATACCATGCGACTACTAGTTGGCCAAGAGACCATTTGGAATGGAAGCCCAAACATTTGATGTTAAATTTTTTCTATAGGTTGTTAGAAAAGATTTTTTCGTTAAGAGTCTTGAAGGAGAATGAAGGGGAGGGAAGGAAAAAGAAGAAGAATAATAAAAATCTTATTTGGAAGGAAGATAAAAAAAGAGGAAGAAAAAAAATGAGAATTATTTATTTCGCTCATTTTTTCTTTCATTCTCGAAAGGGTAAAAAAGAAAAGGGAATGTTTTATAACTTTTTTTTTTCTATTTTTCACTTTTTATCCGTAAAAATCTTTTTGATTTCTTCTTATAACAAATGGTATACTTATGATTTATAAATATAGATTTTTTTTTTTCCTTCACTTCCCTTTTATCTAAATAAGATGGGCCTAAGTTATTGTCCTTTCTCATTCCCTCCTTTCCAAAGAAGAAGATGATGACAACCCTTTCTTACCTTTCTTTTTCGTTTCCCTTCCCTCGTCTTTCCTTCCTTCCTCTTTAAAGATCCAAACAAAACCTAAGAATAATTTTTAAGTTTCTCTTATGCCACACATACCACATAAATATTATGATCATTTAATCTTAATTTTTCTTCATTTGACTTGCACTTTTGTTCCATACATTCTACATAACTCATGTTCCACATATATTAAAGGATCAACATAATTTATCTTTAGAATCTTTTGCATCTATTTTTAGTTTTAATGATATTACTTCTTGATGAAAATAGAGCGAGGTCTCAATAATGACCATAATTCATGATTGGTTGTTATCATAGTTATAATGGTCATTATTTATTTCATCCTATATAGTTTGAACATTTTTATATTGCAAAATAGCAATTATAATGACTAGAAAATAAGTTTTTAAAAAATATAAAAAATAATGGATAATGATAGAAAAAATACAAGGGTATTCCTTAAAAAAAACTTTTAAGTTGATGCAAATACTCATGGAGAGAAAATTAGTTTAAAAATTAAATTTAGAATGTGTATAACTATTGCTAATTGTTATTTAAATGCCAATTACTACTGCTACAACAACAACAATAATAAAGTATTTAATGCCAATTACTAATATTTATAATGTAACAATTCTCTCTAAAATCATTATATTATTCTAACTCTTGTGCTAGAGTCCTTAGTATTGGGGCACCTAAAGCCTCTTTTTTATTTGTATGTATGATCAAGAAATAATACACAAAATTATGAAAATATAATCACAGAACACCAAAATTTAATATGAAAAACTCTTAACCATGAAGGAAAAAATCACAAAAGTTAAATTAAAAAATTTCTATTATTCAGATCAATAATAAGGTTATAGAAAAAACTTTTAGCAATAATAGAGATCACTAATAAAATTATTTGCTCTGCTAACATATGTGGATTTTAATAGAAAAATGGAACAAAAAATATTCAAATTAGGATAAAAAAATACCACTTAGGAAAAACGAAAAGCTATTGGATGTGAAGAATACCTCATAAATAATTATTCTTTAAAATTCTATCTTTTATTTTTCTTCTTTCGATCGCTTTTATTTTCACACTTTTATTTCTTTCATTCTATCTCTCTCTTTTTTTTTAATTTTAAAAATTACTTAATTTTATTATTTTATTAGGTTAGAGGCCGGCATGTAAGGAAGACCGAGTTCAACCATACCAACACATTTGGAGCTTAAATTTGGATTTTGGAGCAGTTGAGCACCAAGAAACGCTATCATATATAATACAACCACATGAAAAGAACACACTAATAAGTTCTTGAAAGAGGTGTTGACCTCCAAAACTCAATAATATGCGCTCTGCAAAATCCAGCGATAGCCATGGGACGGTCTCATCTCTTTGTGGTGGTAGCCTCTCCGCGTTGTTGTTTTCTTTCCCAATTATTTAGGATCCTCTCTTTCTTTTCTTTCTCATAACAGCTTCACGGCAATTCTTTCTTATATTTTAACAAAACTTAGAGGAAATGGCTTGCCAAGGACACCAATAGGGTTTCTGAAAGAACTTCTCTTAGAATGCATGCCTCCACAAGGCTGCTCTTTAGCATCTCCGTGAGCTGTTTTAAATATCGTGCTGCCTGGAGGCGCCATTGCATGGGAAATTCGACCACCTTTGAGTCTTTCGAAAGGTTTCCAGAAAAAGTCGGACCACTCTGGTGAGTGGACGTCAATGGGACCCGGATCCAAGGGCGAGAGATTAGCATGATTGCTTTCGTCTAGAGTTCGCATAAAGACTTGACCATCCATTGTGATTCTACGCAAAGAAATTGTTAGTCAAAATTAGATTGCTTCTAATATTCTAAAATCCACCAGTTGCTGAGTGAATGGGTCAATTTTTGGCTTAAAATTGGTCAAAACTTCTCAGGTCCACATGCTGGTATGGAGACAGGATGAAGCATGATGAGCTGGTCACCTTTTGTTCCATGACAGAGCTGAGGTAATGGTCAAAGAATGCACCACTGAGAAAACTAAATGAGAGGCCCAGTTAGGACCACTCTTTTTTTCTATCCATTTACGTTTCATTTCTATGAGTACTTGCCATGTGCATGGAGACTCTTCGAGCGTCTGCCTCTGCCCTTTATGTTCTCTTCTCAACCCCACATATTTCATTCCACGAAAAACTCGTACGTGGAGAGTCCTTGGCTGTCTACCTTTTTCTTTTCTTTTTTTTTTTCTTTTCTTCTCTTTCTTCAATGATGTGTTGTCCAAAACTTTGACTAACATACTGTACTACATGCTGATGATAAATATAAGATAATTGGCATACTTTCTGATAAGTAAATTAAGCTAGATCAACTTTTGAAAAATTCAAAAATGATCAAGCTCAATGATATAACACTCAAACTCAAAAATTCAAAAATTTGAATTCAGATTCTCTCTTTTGAGGAAAGTGATTGTTTCATTGGTAAGAAAACTACACCGTTAATATAAGATGTAAGAATGGAAAATTTTAAAATTTGTAGATTTGTTTTGCCAAATCATTGAAGATAGAGTTTTAGTCTACATTCATAGTTTGTTTTCATAAAAGTTATGATGATGATTTTATTACTAAAATTTATTCTCTTATACAACTAAACATGGTAAATTATATATATATATAATGTGGGAGAGGTATGGTACTATAAAAAAAAAATATCATCAAAGAAATTAGAAATTTTTTGATATTTTTTTTTTGGTTCTAGATGTTACTAATAGCTACATCCTTTTCCATGTCTTCTACAAGTTCCACAAAATTTTTATATAAGAAATCTTGTACTTTCTCCTACCAACCACCTAAACGAGAGAACATAAGTTGACAGCCTAGCACAAAGAATTGATATGATGGGCTTTCTTAATGAAGATATTTTTACACTACTTCAATTCATTTTCACCTCATGCTGTAATCCTGACAATAAGAAGGTGATGCATTCAAACTATGCTTTATTAGATAGGCTTATTCAAGGACTCACATGATATTTCACAAAAGAAATCCTTAGATATGTTATCGGCCTTGAAACATTAGCAAAGGCACGGCCTACTCTAGAAAATAAATTTGTTTAAAGATCTCAAGAATGTGGATTCTCTGTTCAGTTGCAATTATAAAATTCTAGAATAATCTAACAGAACATTTGCCTACACTAATAAGTTCAAAATAGAGTGATTGAACACAAATATTGTAATATTTGTGGGCTTGATTTAACAATAATATTTCATAATAAGGTACTTTTTTTTTCTTCTTTTTCTTTCTTTTTCTTTTTTTTTCTTGTGTGCAGCTTAATAGATGCATTTGTGTTTATCATCTTTAGCATGAAGGTACTTTCATACTTTATATTGATGATATAATTTTTATTAGGGATAACCCTTTATTTTTTTTTGCATCTATTTTTTGATTGGGTAAAGAATTTACTATGAAAGATATGGGATTTCTTTATTATTTTTTTATAGTTGAGGTTTTCATAATTTTTAATAAAGGTCTTTTCTTTCTCAATATTGACAAGCTCAAGCTACTTATGAGAAAGTAAAATTGTAATGATGCAAGTTTATCAATACTTTCATAGCTTTCCATAGTCTCGAAAGATTGAGAAGTTCTATTTTTCAAGCCATTTGCACGTGTTAGTACATTATAAGAATATTATTGAAGTTCTTTGATATTTAATTCTCATAAAATCTTTTTTGTTGTCGACTTTGTATGCCAACTCAAGATACACTTGCTAAAGGCTATTGGCAACTTGGCACTACTATTCTTGGACTTCATATTTTATTCCAACCTACATCTAATTCATTGTCTTTTCAGATTTTGATTGAGCAAGTTGTCCACTTGCTCATCAATTGACTACATGTTTTGTACTTTTTTTTTATTTTTGATGCAAACTACATAATAAATTCATATAATTGACAACAATTTTTATTGCAATTTTAAAAATATTCTTAAATTTTTAATATTTAAAATTTATTATCTTCAAAACAAATTCATAATTTTGATAAAAATATAAAGCTAATTATATTATAATCATGATGATATAGTATACTTTTATTCCGCTCGAATCTGTCTCGCGATTTAGACATACAGAGCATGCCATAAGTAAGGTTTTTTTTTTTTTTTATTTTTTGTATGTTATGAAATATAATTTTTAATATTTTATAAATAAAAATTTAATATAACGTAGCAAGAGCATTTACACAACATTGAAAGATAATATTTATTACTGTTTAAAATAATAAATGAGAATTTAAATTCCAACAATACGATGCCCATCCCTTATTTCTTCTTTTCATAGAGAAGATTTTCATTGCCCATGCAGTAATTATCCAAATAAATTTATTCAATGGCTTGGAATTGCCTTTAAACGCTACCTTGCCAGGGTTCTGCCATGTCAATCAAGCATCATAAACTAAACCTCGATGTTGATGATAGATGCAGCGCAATCATAACAACATTTAAAATTGATATAAAAAAATTAAAAGATGACAAAACTATCCTTGTAGTTATGCTCGCATTCTTGCATGGCTTATGCATGCAGATTCTATTCCATGCATGATGAGCAAGGATGCCATCAAAACGGCATGTCGTATTGGAGGTTGATGATCTAATCCTTATTCCTTTTTCTTATTATTATACAGCGCATTATTTATAGTCACAACAGCAGGAGCACTGCTCATCCCCATCTTAAGCCAATGATTCCATCACCATCAAGTAGGTAGCCCTTGTCATCACATCCAACCTTCTGATCATCATTCGATGGTGACAAATGACGCGAGACAAAAGAAAGCAAAATCCCGGCAGTAGAATAAAAGCTTGCACGCAAACGCGTCCGGTGATGATGGTGAGTGGTCCCTCCCATCCTACAATCATACCTTGATCGGTTCTCCATTACTTAAATATGACCGAATCATTGTGTTTGATAATTTATAAATAAAAAAAAAATAAGTACTTTTACCAACTTATTATCTTATCAATAAACGAGAATTCAAATTGTTTTCACCAATATCTTTCAAGCACCAAGATGATAAGGATTCCGACTTTAAGCGTACAAATAGTTTTTAAAGTCTACTGAATTGAACAGTTTAAAATAATTAATGTATTAACGTATATATTAGAGGTAGATATGTGTGAAATTTTATACTTTAGAAATTAATTTTTAACTATCTTAATAATAATAATAATAATAATAATTTAAAAAATAATAATAATCATGCTTCGGACTGTACAATATGAGGATCACAATGTATAACTCATCAATCAAAATGTTGCACAATATGAGGATCACAATGTATAACTCATCAATCAAAATGTTGCCCGTCATGATTCCCTCACGACTTAATTCTGGTTTCCGGAAATACCCCTAGTCGGTAAGGGAAAGAACGACCCAGTCCAACGGTTCCGTTATGCACGCGAGCTGCCCTCCACCGCCGGAACTCGTTTTGCCTCGCGCGTCGCATCGTGGGCAAAATCGTCATTTTGTTCCCCTTCTATCCTTCGTTACCATGCGGCCCAACCAAATCACCAATCCCGTTGCTTCACTGCACCTGAAAATTCTAACAAGTTTTATGTTCACTATCATGTATTGTTCCTTGTTAGCTTACTTAAACAATATCATTTTCTCAAGAAAAATTTATGAAAATATGAGTATGATTAGATATAAAAATTGTTGAGTCATTAGGAATCTAAAAAAAAATGTGAAGGACCACAGAATTATCTTTCAAAGGAATAAAAATTTTATTTACAAGTTGAAAGATTGAACACACAATTACAGTAACAACATACAGTAGCATAGTTTGAAGTTAAATACTAGACTAGACTGCATGTCTGCCACCATGTCTTCATTTTATTCAAACATTGATCTTTAGGACTGTCGGTAGTTGGTTGGTGGTCGAGAATTGGATCTCCAGTCCGTTCTTGGTCTTTTAATATTTAGCCCCTTACCCATCAAAAAGGAAAATAAATGAAGTTGATGTGAAAATGACCAAGCCATACGCTTATACGGCGGAACGCTTTGGTGTCACTGTTGGGCCTGATAGCATTTCTCGCGGCAAACAGAACATAACCGTCCCTTTCGTCCGCATCCCCTTTGGCGGGTGCCCCTCGGGAGCGCCCTAAACCGACCACCAACGAGTCCAACGCACACCACGTGACCGTACTCCTCGTCTCCGCCGACACCCAAACCACGCCCAAAACTACACTCCACTCCACTCCCACAACACGACCGGCCGAGATCCGATGTCCACCTCGACATTAGCGCTGACGTGTCGAGTGATCCAGCCACAGCATCACTGGACCCCACGTCAAAGGGTCAAGGGTAAAACAGTAAAATAAGAAAAAGGGGAGTATAACATTAAAGAAAGATCGAGTCCTGTCGGGTTCACGGTACGGAAAGGAACGAAGTCGCCTGCAAGCGGCTTCTCTTTTGCTTTTTTAGCGGAAAGGAAAGAAGGCGCAAGGCGGAGTGATACAAAGAGAATCTTAGGGAGGGAGGGAGAGAGAGAGAGAGAGAGAGAGAGAGAGCTGTTGGTTGGCGCCTTCTAATTCTCTTGCTACTGCTGCTTTCTCTCTCTAGCTCTTCTCCTTTGCGGAGCTTGGACCAGATGCGATCTGGGGCGTCCATGGCGGAAACGAGCGGCGAGGATCGCTGATCTCCGCGCCGTCGGTGAACTGGATCGGGTTTTTAGGGTTAGGGTTTTTGGCTGGGGGAATGGGGAGCGTGTCTTCGGAGGGGGCGTCGGAGGAGCGGTGCGGGAGCTACAGCCCGAGCGCGGATGTGAGCGAGTCGGAAAGTTCGAGCGATTTCTCAGGGAGGAGGTACGGCGGCGGCGGGGGCGGCGGCGGACGTGGTGCCGGCGGCGCATCCTCCTCCGCCGCCGGGGCGTCCAGCTCGTTCGCGTCGTCGCCGCTGGCCGCGGCGGCCGTGGCGGCCCGGGGGCTGCTGCCTGGAGGAGATGTGGCGTTCTGGGACGCGAAGTTGGAGAAGCGGGAGACGGATTTTTCTGGTTCATTGCCTATTTTCCCATAGTTTTCTTCTCCCAAAAGGAGCATTTTCTCTCTTTTATTTTTTTTTTTTTTTTTTGGAGTTAAAAGGAACCAAATTAAATGCTTCTATTTTGCAATGCGGAAGAAGATCTACTTAATTTTTGCTGTATTTTCTTAATTTTTGAGCTAATTAATTGGTTAATAATTACAGAGGTGGAGATGATGAAGGAGAGATTCGCGAAGCTACTACTCGGGGAAGACATGTCCGGCGGCGGAAAGGGGGTTTGCACGGCCCTTGCGATCTCAAATGCCATCACAAATCTCTCTGGTGAGACAAATCTCTCTCATTTTTTTGATTTTTTTTAGAGTTTTTTTGTGATTTTTGTTGATTTTTTTTTTTTTTTTTTTTTGGTGGGGGGAAATTGGTTCAGCTACTGTATTTGGGGAGCTATGGAGGCTGGAGCCATTGGCAGCACCGAAGAAGGCAATGTGGCACCGGGAGATGAAATGGCTCTTATGTGTGAGCGATTACATAGTGGAGCTCATCCCTTCTCTCCAAGAGTTTCCCGGCGGTGGGACCTTCGAGGTGATGGTTCCTCGCCCCCGCACGGATATCTACATGAACCTCCCAGCGCTCAAGAAGCTCGATGCTATGCTTCTTGGGATGCTGGATGGGTTCCGGGAAACCGAGTTCTGGTATGTCGATCGGGGGATCCTGGTTGCTGATGCCGATGAGGATGGAAGTGGGGGATACCCTTCTTCTTCCTTTGGGAGGCCATCTTTGAGGCAGGAGGAGAAATGGTGGCTCCCGTGCCCACGAGTCCCACCAAATGCTCTGTCAGAGGTTGCAAGGAAGAAGTTACAGCAGTGCAGGGATTGTGCGAATCAGATACTCAAGGCTGCCATGGCAATCAACAGTGGGGTGCTTGCCGAGATGGAAATCCCTGATGTCTACTTGGAGACATTGCCAAAGGTATAAATAGGGACTGTCTGACTTCTAATACAATTTTAAATCTGCTTGACTTGAAAGTATATGGGCTAAAGCAACTGGATATATCTGAGTTTCATTGAAGTGTGCTAACTAGCATGTTTCCAATTTGCAACATTTGGATTAAATTTAGTGTTTGCTACCACTCAGTTGCATAGGCAATGCCTGCAATATTAATGATTTATGTTAATGGGTGTGTTTGCATATGTTGGATCTTAACTTGGTAAGTCCTGCATTTTGTATTTACATATTTGCTTTCTTGTTAGTGATGATTGTTGAGGGGTAGAAGTGGTCTTAGGAGTGGATGAAGGGCGGTAATGTTATGCAAACAAATGATTATGGAAATTGAAGCCACATTAGGCACCTCATAGATGTTCCATTTGATGCTTCTTTGACGTAAACAGGATAAATAGATAGCCTGAAGAAATAGAAGGGCAGTGGAGCAAGTGGAGGTGAAGGAAGAAGGATAATTTTCAAGAATGACATAGTCATAAAAGGTGTTATTGGAAGGGGTACACATGGAGCATGAAGAATGCAATTGGCAATTGCTCAAAGAATAAGAATATACAAGAGCCCACCATTATCTCTTGTATGTAAGTCTCACGGCATCAGCATCCTCCATGCTTAAAACTGTAGAAAGAGATGCATATCCAGTAGTCGTTTTAGATCACGACCAAGATATGAAATGAGAGAGTCAGCTGGCCAATAGTATGGTTAATGGAAAAGAGATATGCCGCTGGGTTTGAGGAAGCTACATGGTTGTTAAAACAGCATTCACCCAAAACTGGGTGGAATAAAATAATTCAAGTGTTTTAAAACATATGAAGACATGAGCAACCAACATGATAATTGTGTTGGTGCATATGATATCAATATATTTAAAGCTATGTACCTTGAGAAACAATCAGGGCGGATGGAAACTTCAATGACTGTACAAAATTTTAAATCGTAATAGGAAAGTTATTAGAAAATTAGGACACAGTTCTGTGACAGATGGCCTAAACTATGGTTTTACAAGTCAAAATATGATAATCTTGAATGCACCCTACCCTTCCAATCAGAGAATTATGGGGAGGTGTAAACAAACAGCTCATGTAACAAAACCAACAAATCTTATGTTGAATCTCAATTATCTTTGCAAGAGACTCATATCAAGAACATTAGGATATGACCTGGCAGCAGTGATTAGTTTCTGGCTAGATATGTAGAAAGTTTAATTTGTGAGCATCAAGTTATGGGCCAGGACTGACTTCAAAAGAGAAAGTGATAGAAATTGACCAGAATGAAATGCAAAGCTTGTAAGCAATGAGCTGTGGCAGATCTATAATAGGTTTCTTCTGAGACATGTCAAAATCCGAAGGCCAAATGGCATGAGGAAGGAGCCATAACTAGAGCAAAAGAGGAGAAGCGGTGGCTTGAATAGTCATCTCCAACTAACAAATGTGCTCAAGCCTTGACATAACAGTCTTAGAGGTCAACTGCAACAAAGGCAACAGGGATGCCGGATATATGATGCTAACAAAGCTTATTCATAGCAATTACATGTTTTGTTTGGACCTATTAGAGTCCTTCCAGTTGCAAAATGGAGCTCAGTGGAAACAACAGATAACATTTGAAGATGATAGGCCAAAAGGATTAGCAGAACTTATTGCCACTTATAGCAAAGCTGCAGATTGTGGGGTGCTAGGTTATCAGCACTCAAAGATGTGTTCATTAAAAATCAAATTTTCTTGGAAGCAAAAACTAATCTAAGTTTCCATTTTTTATCCCAAGAATGCCAATTTGTAAGCATAGAGGAGGTGCAAATAGGAGGTTTCATGGTAAAGAGTTTCTTCTATATATTCATTATCATGATATTTAAACTATTGAATGATTTGTTCTGCTTCATGTGTCCAGAGAAACTCTTGGATGAGTCGATCCTTTAATGTTTGCTATGTATAGATTTGTCTTGGCATTACTGTCTTGACCTACATGTGAAATTTTAAGGAGTAATGGATTAAGTAGTAATGCCCATGGCTGCAACCACATGTCACTCAAAGATCACCTTTTAGTTGGTGCTATTTTGTCCAACTAACAAGACAGAATTCTTGTTCCATTTGTGGAGCGTCATCATAAGGAAAGAATAGTAGCTAAAGACAGTGAAGTTTATCAGGGCCTCCAGAAAAAGGTTTGGAACTTGAAGGAGAGAATACCAACTACTATACTAGGTATGCTGTGAGTCTTGGAAGAAATGTCTGTAAATTAGAATGGCAAACATTCTCCAAAGGTACATGTGGGCATTGCATGGGTTGGGCCAGAGGACATATTGGGATTGGCCCACGCCACTAAAGGCCTGAGGCAAGCCCGGACCATTCCATTCTTTGCCCTACTAACCCCTATCCTGGCATAGCCCACCGTCATAACCGAACAATGGGTAGCCTAATTCATTCTTTGGGTGAGTATCGCTAATTTCACCTCAAAAAGAGGCTATAGCAGTCCAAGCTGTTTGATTAAATGGCTATTTTTATCTTTTATTCAGAAAAGAACTGAGCCACTGAGCCATTGAATGAATACATTTATAAACTCCTTGCATACAATTCAAGTACTATTTGAGTTTCATTTGTTATGCCTTTGTCTTTGCTTGTTAACACATGATTCAAAGCATACATACTTTATTTTCTTCTTTTTTCCTAGGTTGAGAAGAGTGATCAAGATCACAAATTGCCAGCCAAAGCTCAGAGCCAGTTTGACAGTAATTTGCTTGGTCCAGCTCACCAAAATGCAGGTCGAGTCAAATGGACCATGGGCTGGCTGGTCCAAACAGTGTCCCTACCAAAAGGGCTACATAAGATGCCAAGAACCCTCAAAAAAGCTTGAATGAAATTCATGACCATAATAGCTACTTCAAAAAACAAGAAATTCATGACCATAATAGTAAATGGATTAGGATTAAATGGGAAGCTAAGTCACCTATTGTAGAGAACTCTAATATGAGGACCCTTTAATAACCAAAATGGCATGAAGGTCCAAAATAAATGCATTAGAATATGTGAAAGCAATTGAAAGACAAAGGATAACCAGTAATTTACAAATTCCTTTCAAGGTTTCTGATGAAATACTAAGTAGAAAATTTGAAGGAGAGCAATCTTGTAGAACCGGACAGTAAACTTGGCAGCCAGTTGGTGCTCTTAAGATTATGGAAACTAAATTATTGGCTCTAATATCATTAGGAGCAAAGGATTGTATCAACATGGTCACAGTTCTTGTGATTACATGGGGAATGGCTGACGACTGAGATTTTAGCGACCCTTAGCAGCTTAATCATCGTATAGCTTTAAAAAAGAAGGGAGAACTCTAGTGTGATGGCCTCCATAGGAAACTCCTAGCATACTAAATGCTCTTAGCTCACTAATAAAATCATTTTTATTTCTGAATCTTGGCCAGCTATCCAGTGTTTTGTCAGTATTCATGTCATCAATCATTACTCAAGTGCCCAAGTAGATCACAAAGAGAATCATGTAAGACCTTATTGTGGATTGGTAAATAGTTCTTTGCTTGCCTAAAATCATCAATTTTAGAGAGCTTGACATGAAACTCAAGGTTCATTGTGTTCTGAAATTTTAATTGGTTGGTGTTAAAATGTAA
Organism: Metroxylon sagu; assembly: GCA_017589505.3. Classification (NCBI taxonomy): domain Eukaryota; kingdom Viridiplantae; phylum Streptophyta; class Magnoliopsida; order Arecales; family Arecaceae; genus Metroxylon; species Metroxylon sagu. The sequence goes on from JACVBY030000387.1 coordinate 508,211, forward strand.
TGTTCATTTTCATCAAATTACCTTTTCTTTTTGTATGTCCACTTCTTTCTGAAACTAGGTTGTACAAAATCTTTGGTTTTCCATATTTCTGTTGGTGTCTAATTCTCCATTTTCAAATATAGTCTATTTGCGTTCTTAGTTATATACAGAATTTGCTAGCTGGTTTTTCCTCCACTGCTATCTATTGGTTTGCATAATCTTCCCCCTTCGGCTTTAGCGTGCTACTTGCTTCTTTTACATACATAAAATAAGGCCTTTTACTTCATGGGGTTGGGGAGGAGGGAGGTCTTGGCATCTCTGATTCCAAGACGCCACACAAAAGCAAGTAGTTTGGGAAAGTTATCCTGGAAAAACAATTTGCAGTGACTTTGATGTTGCTGTTGACCTCTTCTTTCCTCTTCTTTGCGGATGAGAGATTGGGTGTGCACATGCATGCGAATGCATGTTTGTATGTGTGTTCTTGTGTGTCTTCAGTCAGGTAAGCATGCCATACATTAGTGTCTTGGACATCTTGGGAATTGTCTCCTTCATAGACTAAGAAAACATCCTTCTGTTGTTTATGGACCACTCAAGGAAAGAAGAAAGGACATGTTAGTTTTAGATTATTGTTATTCTTTCAGTTTGCTGTGAGCCTGTTGCTTACATAAATAAGTAGAAACTAATTGTGCACTAACAATTTTATAACTTCTACAGGGATAAACACGGAGGAACACAACTGTTATTTTGGTGATCAAGTTTGTGATAGCCATGAAATACATATGTGTGGCTGCTTATTAAAGTTCTTTTTTCCTACCTTTTCTGCTACCTTGTAATTTTCACAGCATTTCAATCTAATTTATTTTCATAACATTACAAATAATCCTTATCAGTTTCAAGTATTGTATCTGGCAAGGGGATTAAATGGGTTTATTACCGATCAGATTGAACCTTTTCCATCTCATGTACCTGCAGAGTGGAAAATCATGTTTAGGTGAGATCATCTACCGGTATATAACAGCTGATCAATTTTCACCGGAATGTCTCCTTGATTGCCTGGACCTGTCATCTGAGCATCATACTCTGGAAATAGCAAATAGGATTGAGGCAGCCATACATGTGTGGACGTTAAAAGGCCAAAAAAGATATCCTCAATCAAAGACAAAGAGGTCATTATGGAGTGGAAAGGTCAAAGGTCTTGTAAGTGACACAGAAAGAAGTCAATTTCTGGCACAACGGGCTGAGTGTCTCTTGCAGAGCTTAAGAATACGGTACCCTGGTCTCCCGCAGACTGTTCTGGATATGAACAAGATTCAGTATAATAAGGTTGTCCTCTTATTTTTTCTGATCTATATTTTGTCGTCAGTCCTTACTTTAGATATTCTTGCTATAGTACATGGTTTAATGATGAATAAACTGAAAAAGGAAAATGATTTCCATGGAGTTTCAGTAGTTACATTTATCAATCTTAAGCTCAATCCATATGACTTCCTCTGAGCCATCCAAACAATCAATCAACTGATTTTGGATGGATCTTATACATGGATGTTAGCTAGGAGATCCCTTCTAACTGGCATTTCTGCCTAAGTTGATAGCATGATTTTTGACATCAGTAGATTATTTGAGCCAATAGCACATAATCTTCTCTTTTTTGTTTAAAATCCTTTTGCAGGATGTGGGGCAGTCGATACTTGAGAGTTACTCAAGGGTCATGGAGAGTTTGGCATTTAACATAATGGCAAGGATTGATGATCTTATTTTTGTGGATGATGCAACAAAGAGATGTGCAGCTGCAGAATCTGTTTCTATATTTAACCGAGGAGGGTTTGGAGGACTGCCCATTCAAAAAAGGATCTCACCTAGCCCCTTCTCTATCTCTATTCAGAACACCCCCTATGCCTCACCATTTGCCACACCCACATTTTGTTCTTCCACTCCAGTGATTGGAAGCCCTGGAAGAGAACATCATTCTTCAAGTAAGAGCAGCCTCCGAGGACCGCATGATGAGAAAGTGGGAAAATTCATATCTGGTGAGGTGGAGAGGGTGTGGTCGTATGCTAGAAACCTGAGTGCAAGGAGAGATGCTGGAGATGCCCCTGAAAGGGACTGACCTGCAACCAAACAAATTGGAGATAGAATGCACTTAGCAAGAGCTGGATCAGTGCAAAATTCGACAAATGGAAAGCATTGAGGAAGAGGCATAAGCTGGTGCTTCTCAGGTTGGTCAGTTTATTCCTGTATAGAAATAACATAATTCAAGTTTTGTTCTTTATTCTCCAATGCAGAATCTTGTTTATGTGTATGCTACCTATTAATGCTATATAACTGAACCGTTGGTTGCAAAGAAAGTTGTTGCATTTAGAATATAATTAATGTTCAAAGGTACCTCTTTTGAACTTTTTGGTAATCCTCATCGGTACCTCTTAACCATGCCCAAGTGCCCAACAGGTGTATCAAACCACAGGAAATAGCTCCTGTTTCTTCTTAGATCTCCCAGTCATGATGTTATCTGATAGCATATGGGAACCATGTAATCACAAATTTTAGCAGGTGATATCGCTTAGTGATTTCTTGAATCTTCAGGCAAATGAGTTGTTGCTCTTTCTATTTATCCTCATGTGTTCTCTTGAATGAAATGTGAGGTGATTCCCCCTCAGTTCTAACTCTCCAAAGGTTGATGGCACTATATTTGCATGATTTTGTAAATTCTCTATCAAGCGAAGAGATTCATTTCATATTTTAATTAGTTTCACTTTGCGCACCAACTATTGATCAAGCTTCTGTTGCTGCTGCAAATTTTGATGGCATGTCCTGAAGAGATAATAGTCGGTCATTAAAGTGTACGTCAGCAAATATGAAAGATGACAAAGGAATCGACCTGATTTCTTCGACTACTCATGTTTAATTTTTCTTTATACACTTGCAGTAGTTCTATTTTGACAAAGGACTCATGCTGCGCTCTTGAGATTTCCTGTGAGGTGATGCTGTGTTGCCAAGCATCCTTTCCCATATGTAGACCTTACTAAAGATAAACTGCTAAGAGGAGCAAATCCATGTTGTTCTAGCGGTGGGTTCACAGAAGCTGGGGGTTGTCATGTTATTATATCTTCCATTCCGGAAGTCAAGGTTTCGATTCTAGCATGGATGACAGCCTTTGCTTGCCTTGGTTCTCTGTCTTCCAGGTGGTATTGTTTAACTAGTTCAGGCCTCAGCAGCTTTGAAAACTGAGGACAGCTTGCGTGGGGATGAGAAACGTTAGGATTACCCTTTTTTTCGTTTTTCTTTTATTTCTTTGTTAATTTAGCAGGCTGCCTCTAGAAAACTAAAATTTAAAACATGTGCAGCCACATAGATTATAAAGAGAGAGAGAGATAATAGGCTAAAATATATTGGTCCTCATTGGGACGGTTGAATTTTAAGAAAGTTAGAGTTTTGAATTAATTAAAATTGATAGAATAATCAATGCGATTTGTTTGAATTAATTGATAGAATAATTGATGTAATTTATTTGAATTAACTGTTGCTTCAACTATTGATCAATGCAAATAGGATTTATAATGTTTTGTTACATAAGATCATGACGTATTATATTATTAAAATATTTTGTTATATAAAATTAATTAAAATAATAAAATAACTAATTGATAAAATGGCATGGAAGCTGTTCTGCCAATTTTAACATATAACCTGATGTTCCCAATGCAAACTAAGCTAAACAACTGAAAGTTTTAAGGCCGAAAATGATAATAAGAAGCTTAAGGACCAGAATGTAATAAGAAGAGGGGGAGTGATCGTCATGGAAAATGCGACTGACCAACATTGGCCAGCCAATCGGCCAGTTTTTTTTTTTCTCTCGACAGGAGGCTGCGAAGTGGATGCTCGATCTCCTGTAGCTTCCAATATCATGAAGAAGCCCGTGGCTTCTAGGGTGACCTGAGCTTCCATTCATCCAGTTCATTACCATTATAAAGCCACCTTCTAACCACCTTCGATCGCATTTGAGTACCTCAATAGCAGCTCGGATGCCTTGCCTTCCCAAGTACCTTACAATTTGGCTTCTGGCACCGAGCAAAGGAAGAAACTTTTTCAGCATTGATCAAGAGTGCTGGCCCAGTTCCTTGACTGACTGTGATCGACTCCTTCTATTGTTAGGACAAGGAAACAAAGTTGAGTTGGGAACTTGGCAGCCCAAACAAGGCGTTGAGGAGAAGGCGATGCAAAACCTAAACCTAAATTAGCCAGGCAATCAGCAGATTGATTCCACCTCTTCGAAAATTCGGAAAGCTTGGAAAGGCCATTCTTAATTAACCTTGCATATGTCTTGAGTTTTCAAAGTGAGGACGAGCTGAAGGGAAAGAAGAGGAACAATCGATGCACCTCATCGGAGCCAAGTTGGTAAAACCCCGTGGTGGTGAATTATAAAAAATAAGAGCACGAAATAAGAAGTATTTAATGCATGTTGAATTCTGTATTAGAATTTAATTCTATTGAAAAGCCATTTGCCAATATGATGATCAAAGGGAGTAAGAGCAATCCTATTCTATGGAAGAAGCCTATTCCATCATTTTGTTGGAATAGATTTATACCATGCAGACTAGCACACAACGTTATAGGATACAACCACTTACTCCATGGCTCTTCTACAACCACGTACCGCCATGAGGGGTCTATTTTGGCACATAACGCTTAGAATCTTTGGTCTCAGGTGGCACCCACCATCTTGCGTCGTAGGCAAGGTTGGAATCTGGCCACATGCTTGCACGAGGTGGACCCAAAAATATTTTTCAGATCTTGGGCTAGGCCTAGCCTTAGAAATTTCTTTCCAAAACCTGTCTCAACCCCAAGCTGAGCCTAAACCAATGAGCCGACTAAGTCCGAAGTCCAATCAGAACGGACCCGAATTATCTTGGCCTGATTGGTTTAAAATTCTCAAACCAACCTGCAAGACTCCATCGTGATATTGAATTGAGCTATGACCGGACTGGGTTCTGGGTTCTGGTCTCGGACTTCACTTGGACTAAGCCCAAAGAGCTCAAAACCCAGCTCAAAGCCTGCGAGTCTTTGCAAGTTGAGGTTATGAACTTTTTCCTTGTCAGATAAGTTCTGGTGGCAAAAGATAAAACTCTTCGAAAGATGACATCCTTAGATGGGGAGATGCATAAAAGAATACTAAACAAGACCATGAAATCTCTAGCAGAGCATTAGAGCCAGGTAGGTTGTGGACTTTTGGGGTATATTAATCATAACGAACAGCGAGTTACTAATTACCAATGGGTATGGTGGATGAGGGGCATGGATATTATAAAGAATCTTTTGAAATAAAGAGACTTCTGCCCCTTGCTTTTTATAAAGAGAGATTTAAACTTAGAACGTTATAGAAAAGCATCAGATGAACAAGGCTGACTGAAACGGTCGCAATGGTTTGGTAGATTGTAGGACCACGGGAAAGTTTGATTCCTCCCATTGGATCCTTATATTAGGCTAGAGGCAATGCTGCAAATCTTAGTTTAGCGATTTGTGGTCATCAAAAATGCCATCTTTTGGGTATCAAAGTCTGGATTTTGCGTCCCAAACCGAGATGGTCCAGACCATGCGGACACAAAGTGGCGTTGATGTTTTAAGGCAAAAGATCCAGGCTCTTTTGACCAAGCCATGCACGCTCTTCTGACCATGGGACCATAAATTAAGGGCAAAGAATGATAGCTCTCTCTCTCTCTCTCTCTCTCTCTCTCTCTCTCATAACTACATTTCGATTTCGATGTAATCCTTAATACTTCTCTTCCACGCTTTGTGATCAATCTGTTCGATTTAGCCTTCATTCTGCAAGAGAGTATTAATATATGATAGGTCTTAAGTTTAAAAAATAAAAAAAGATTCAAGAATTAATACGAATTCAAAAGAATTGTTCACATTCTAATTAAAAAGAATTCTAACGCAGCAAACTCAAGCAACTAATAAGTCTCGTACTGCCCACTTGGTAAATGCTTTGCAAACCAATCTCTCTCTTTCTCAGCTATCTCGAGCAACGATTTCAACAGGACGAGGAAGATTCAAATATGGCACGAAATCTCTTCCTTGTTCTTTCTGAAACCCGTTAAGTATGGAATGCAAAACGTCAACCGAGTCAAGTATCTGCCAAGAAACAAAGAAGAACAAAGAATATAGAGTTTAAAAGAAAAAACGTAGGTGGTCACCAAAGCATCGATCCCATAATATCCCTTCTTTTTTCCTCCAATTTGAAAGGAAAAGGAGAAGAAGAATAAGAGGAGAAGGAAATAGCTAGGAAAAAAAGTTGGTTGTCTCACTATTCACTGGAGGCAGAAAGCAAGAATTCTTCTGAGTTTCGAACCAAATGAAAGTATTCCAGAAGACCTCTGCATTAGTTTGTTCTTATAAGGTCTTAAAAAGTCTGGAAATGCTAAAAGACAAGAAAAATAAAACTAGGCTTCATTTGTTTGCAGCACCTAAACTTTATGGCTTTGTCCATTCCTCTCACTCGTGCATGAAAAGATATATGTTTGCTTAGAAAGAAATGAAATGAAAAGAAAGAGTAATGTGAATAGTTGTATGGGTTTGGCACACAACATACAACAGATAATTTTCCTAATAACAACTTAATGACAGATAATAATCATATTGCAAGGCATCATGATATTGCATGATGGCAGCCTGGGAATAAAAACAAAGAAATGAGAGAAGTTGCAGTAAGAATCGAATGGATAGTTGTACTCACCTCTACTTCAGAGAGCTAGCACATGAAGATGGACATTAGAATTCAATCATCACATGGGTTTCACAAAGAGAATCCAACAGAGCTCCCGTGGCAGGTTGCCCACCTCCATTTCTATTGCCTCCACTCCATGTCACATTGGCCCTGATGGAGGTGGGCAGAATGCCAATGAACTCTGTAAGAAGCCCTTTGACAAACCCATATGACTGCTATCAAAGAATTTGTGCTTGCATGTGTCTCACAGAGAGAGAGAGAGAGGGGTCTAGATGTGGAGAATAGGGAAAAGAAGAAGAGAGAATTAATGAAGTATAAAACGAGAAAGGAGAGAAATACAGATGGAAAGGTTCAGGGAGGGCATGGGCTGCTGTTGCTGCCTTGCGAGGTGGGACATTCAATTGAGGACAGGGAATGATTCCTCCACAATGTGCCGATAGTTTCGCCATGTTGAAAAGGTAAAACCAACTTTCCTGGTGCCAAATTTCCATGGGCCGTCTCTCTTAGGCCTGAGATGGAAGGCTAATGCTACAAGGAAAAAAAGAAGGCCATGTGGACAAACCTCAGTGGCCTTTTGCGTGGTCTTTATAGTAGTTTCGAGGTAATAACTAGTACACTGATTTAAGTCTTTATGTCCTTAGGACTAGTACCAAAAATTTGGGTTTCAGGCTGCCACTTATTCTGATTTCGACCACAATTTTTCTATCCTAGTCCTGAAAAAAAAAAAAAAATATATATATATATATATATATATATATATATATTTCTATATTAATTAGTAAAAAAGATTTTAGGAAATTTTAAAATGTTTGGTTAAAGTGGAGGCGTAAATGCCTGATGAATGTGGAACAGGCCTGGAGAACAGGGACTCCACAGGATTGGTTTCATGGTTTTCCAATTGAACCTTATTTACCAATTCTCAATAAATCTAAGGGAGTTTACTGCCTTTTTACAGTAAAAAAAATTGAGCCTTATTTATGGTTGGTCTTGTTTCCTTTGTAACATCATAAATAATTATGCCTTTAGTTGCTCATAAAAAAAATTTGATAGAAAAGCTTAAGGATACTTAGAAAATTCTTTAATAGCTAGTATCTGCCAAAATTATCATCACTTGCATAGTGGATTGCAAAGTTGTTTTTATGAAAATAACTTCCCATGAATTACTTTAGCTTTTGTTGGGAGCTTTTGAAACAACTTTTGGATGGGTGTCTCTTTTTGTCCTCAAACGAAGTGTTAAAAAAGAGAGAGAGAGAGAGAGAGAGAGAGAGAGAGCAGATATGATAACTTTATACGAGGAATAGCTTATAGGAACTCTTTTTGCAATAGTTATTCTTAGTATAAGCAAGCTTGACTACCCCTTTGTATGCTTGTTTTCGAAGCTGTTTGACAGATAAAAATCATATTCCAAATTATATGCCTATTTTATTCTCTAACTGGGAGTTTAAATTCTTGGTTACAAGCACTTCAAATTCCTGCGAAGACATGAGTTTACTTGTACTCAGTAGTGATGAGTTACGAAGACATAAGTTGTTTAAATACTTTCACAAAAGGTTTGACCCCAAGTTTATTAGCCTCTTCCCCTACTCTGGTCGTGGATTTAATAATGACTGAAACAAAGAATCGACCAAAAGAAATACAAGCGAAGAGCCACCGTAGAGCTAACAATAAACAAAGACCAAAGAACAGCACAAAAGGAAAGCAAGGGAGCACAAAGAAGTCCGGGAAAAAGGAAAAGGTACCATTGAATCTAGTGGTGCGGTGGAGCACAAAAGTCCAAAGGCTTTTTTCCTTACCTTTATCCCCTCGCTTTTCTCCTTTCAGGCTTTTGGAGAACGGTGATGGTAAACACCGCCCTGGGTGGCAGCAACAAGAGCAGCAGTACTCGACCCTTCCATCAACCTCCGGTGCGTGGTTCCCACTGATCGATGCATGGGGTCATGATGGCATCGAGCCGTGCTCTGGCTGGCCACGAGATGGGAGAATCCAACCTTGGTTCCCACAAAAGAATGGCAAACGGTTGGAGAGCGTGTCTCCGTTGTGTGGAATTTGGCAACGAGAGTGATGATCCATCCGCGGCGATAATAGTGCGGGGAAATAGGGAAGTAGCCCTTGGTTGAAATTAGATAAGCAATATAACAAGCACCTTGAGCGCGTCGGCATTCATGCGTTGACTAGTCACAGAACGCGTTGAATACGTCGCCACCCTGACACTGCAATGGCTTGTATCCCGTATTTTGACTTGACACATCTCCTCAAGAAAAAGAAAAATATTTGACTTGACACGAGTTTGAGCTTAGACTTCACAGGGAGTCGCAGGGAAATGCTCCAAGGCTGGGTTTTGAAAATCTTATTTCCGCAGGGCTTTGATAAACCCAAAAACATAATAAATAAATAAAATGTATTTTCATTTTAATATATTAGTAGTTATTTTATATAAATTTTTTTATATTTATAAATGTTCCATTAAAATTGAGAACCTTGAGATGCGTTTGATGCAAACAGAAGAGGATAGAATTTTTCTGGCTTTTCCTCGCGTTTGTTTTTCACAGCATAATTTTTTTTCGTAATAACTAATTCCACTGAAAAGGATTAGTTCTTCCATTAGAGCAGCTATTTTTATTTCTATCCTATCTACTTGCTGCTATCTTATTTTTTTCTTTTTAACTTTTATTTTTAACAATAACTATTATTTTTAAAAAAATATAATTATTTTATCTAATTTATTATTCTGATCTTTATTGAACATAAGGTAGAATAATTTTTATTATCTTCTATTATTGATTCAATTCTATCTTTCTTTTTATTTAATCCTACTCCATATATCAAACATAGCATAAGTTTTTATTTTTGAAGTGCTTTGAGTCTGAAAATAAAATGAACTACTTAGACAAGATTGATTACACTTGAAAAAGAAAAAAATATTAAAATATTTTTTTAACCCTTAAATTTGTATTCAAAATTTATTTTGATTATCAAATTGAAATTACAGTTTAGTTTTTCATATTTTAAAAATGCTACATTCTTAAAATTTCTGACAATCCATAAAATAATAATAATTAAAATTATCATAATAGCTTACATATTATCCTAACGTAAACATATGATTTGATCGATAGAAGACATATTAGCTATTATGTCAATTTCAATCGATTTTAAGCGATGAAATATTAGAAATATAATATTTTTAAAATATTAGGGGTTAAAACGTAACAATAAAAAGTGTGAGGATCAAATGAATTTTAAGTGCTAGTTTGAGGCCCAAAAGTATTTTTTCCGGGGGCAGAAAAAAACTAGTGTAAAATAGAGAAAGAGCTCTGGGCTGGCCCTTCTCTAAATCAAGCTGGACTTGTTCGTATCTCCATTCCATGCATGCAATTTAGGCTCACTCTTTCACGCAAGGCCTTGCTACCCCACCGGTTCCCACAAGCGGGCGTCAACAGGCCCAGCTGGCCGTAGCAAGCGTCTCCAAGAAAGCTTACCCAGAAAAAAAAAAAGACCGACCCAGAAGCGCTCTGGACCAGCTGGTCCAAGACCAATTCTCATGTTATTCCTTGGATCACTTTATCAACCCAACCAATTGGCACCCTCAATTCGAGTTGTTGGGTTACACTTTGCAGCTACTGTTAATCTAACTGGGTTTTGCAATTCTTAGTTCAATAAATCCTTTCCATAAAATCAATCACCAGAACAATTGGCATTATCCATGCAGGTCATAATCAATGCAATGCATGCGTAGGAAAACAAAGCTAGAAATTCTCCATCAGTGGAGATGCGATGGTTTCTCAGGAACTTTGGGCAAGCTAGAGGCTGGGTTTTGGGGTGGGGGGTTTGTAGGGCTTGCATGTGGAGATGGACATGGTTTCAGGGGAAGTTGGTATAAATAAAGCTTATTCAAGCATGGGTTAAAACCATGACTATAACAACATTATGATAGATAATTGTCCATTACAATAATTTTGAAGTGAATTTACTTTGTTAGATATATTCAAGAGGAAAATTGAAATGATAGCGGTTGCGTATTGACAATAACGATCTTTGTTTTCATTTCTTAACTATAATATTTTAATAATTTTGAGAGATTGGTAATTTAGAACTTATTGTCATAATGTTTTTTTGTGCTTTGACCAACACCAATTTCACTAAAATATTTATTTTCAATAAAAATTAACTCAATCCTTGAATTCTCATGCTCACAAATCCTATTTTCAATACTTCCAATCAACACATACATAACAGGATTCAATCAATTCACACATAATTTTTTATTTAAAACCTCATCTACTACTCTCACAAAAGTTCCTAACAAGATAAATAAAAAAAAAAAAAAAGGGAATGAAGATGCCATGCCATCCCAAGCTTTGAATCCTAAACATTCATTCCAGCGAAATTATAGCGCAAACTGTATTCAAAGACGGGGACCTCTCGCATCAACCAAAGCATCATAAAATATATTAATTAATTGATTGGTCAAGAACATTCATCCATTGGAATCCACGATATGGAAACGGTGGAGCTATGAATATTATATATATATATATATATATATATATATATACATGACGGTAGGCACATTGTGCATATTTGGACTGTATCCGAAGCTCAACGCTCCTGCCGGTAGGAACGCCAGAAGAAGACGCTGCATCCCGGCGGTCCCCTATGGAACACGCCGGAGCGAGTACATGGACCGCGCGGAGATGTCCATGGCCGGAGCATCATGCAAGCTGCTGCAGTGAGGAGATCTCCCCAGCCCGTAATCCATCAGCGGACGCTCCTCGAGCTCCTCATCATGCTCCCGCACGAATTCCGGCACCTCCATCTCCCCCCTCCGAGCTCCCTCCCACAGATACTCCACGCGGCTCACGTACCTCACCTTCCCATATAACCTACACATCATCGTCGTCTTAAACTCTATTCCGGTTAACAAAAGAAAATCCCAGGTGAGTAGTACGGGGGTGTTATTCCTCACTCGGAACTGAAGAGGAACCGGCCCAAGGCGGCGAGGAAGAGCCGGGCGCGGAGGCCGGGGTGGACGAAATAGACGGCCTCGAGGTTATCCCGGATAGTGGCGGGGATAGCCTCGCATATAGATCGGAGCGCGGAGACGCCAGGAAAGTTCTTCGATCGCTGGACGTCGGTGTGAAAATAGACCACAACAAAGGGTTTAGTGCCCAGCTCTGGAAGTATTTCCCCCTCCAGGTACCTCTTCACTGCCTCCACTCCCACCTTCGCTGCAAGAATTTCCAAAATGAAATAAATATGAAAATAATTTGGATGAGTAGAAGGGAGAGAACCTGGAAAAAATTTGCCGATGATGCGGAGGAGCTTTCGGCCGAGCTTGTCTCTTCCCTGGATCTTCAAAACCTCTAAGTTTTCCAGCTGCAGTAGTTCTTGATCCATCCGATGATGGTGATATAGATAAGATCTTGGAGGATTTGAAGTTGCAGTGGTAGAACAAACTGGACTAGTTATACGCACGAGAGGGGCGGCGGAGACCGGGGGAAGAAGTCGGAGGGGGAGCGGTTTATCCCTTCGTCGACGTGTGGAAGGGAATATTCTGAGGCATCTCCGTCTTCTCATTTGGACCAGGGTGATACCCCCTGCAATGCGTTGACACGTACCGAGAAAGACCGACTGGATTTATTTTGAGTTTTGGGCGGTAGGCAGCAAACAACCATTGCTTTCAAGGTGGCCCACATTTTGTCCCGTTCTTGACATCAGAACTCGAATCCAAAGCGAGGTAGGTTTTACACTGGCCATCAGTCGGAACTGATATAAAGGTACGTCCGTTTCCATCACTTGGCTGAGTAATAAAAACAGCGTTAAAGACTTAAGTTCCATATGATTCCTTGATAGAATGAGAAGATAGCCATCTTAGGGATGTTCCCGGCAATTATTGAATTATTGGACAACTAAAATTTTTTGCCCCTATAAATAAAATAAGATAAAATCGATCATCTTCCAGTCTTTTTTTTCAGTTTATTCTTTCATTGTTTTTTTTTTTTTTTTTTGCCCCTTTTCTTTTCTTTTGTGTAGCTTGCTGTAAGATTTTAGCCTTATGTGTAGCATTCTAGTGCTTGCACGCCATGCTGACCTTCTTGCAGGACCTTTGAGTGGGATGCGTTGTTTGGTTTGGGTTCTCAACGTGGACAAAAATAGAGGCGGCTAGATATTAATGAAGTGATGTTGGATCTGGGAGGTAAGATGGGTATAGATTTGGGTTAAGTCTTGTCATTTGATCAGGTCATGTAAAGGTTGTAAATGTAACTGTCTAGACTCCAGCTCCGCCAATTGAACCTAACCCGTCCTATAACATCATGCTGGCCAAGAGTTAAAGTCGCTGAAAAAAAGAGTTTAAAATCAATAGTTGGTGCACCACAACTCGGATCGATGAAGCTCTCTCCTCTGATCTCCTACAAACATCGGATGCTTCTCTATGCACGACATGAGCAAGATGAAAGGACTACAAGGATCAATCCAATATAGTATTTTTTTAAGAGAGGGCAAGAGAGAAATGGATGAATAGAGATGTTGTATTGTCGCCATTGTTGTTGTTGTTTTTATAGATCTAATCTTATTTTAACTCTAATATTTTATAATAAGGATAAGCGTAGAAAAGTTCGGATGGAGTTCAAAGACTTCCACTCGATCAATGACTAAACGTACATCTAATATAATATAATACAAGGTCCAGGGGGAATTTCTAGATAAATTATTTTCAATGCCCTTGTTTAAGCGGAGTTATGTGAGCTTATCGGAAATATTATTTTGCCACAAGTCACCAAATAATTGGTGTATATTCTATATTATTTGTTTTTAAGGGTCATTGCTTGTCTCTTTCCACGTACAAGAAAAAGGTGCTTTTCCTCTACGAAAAGGCGTCTTCACCGACGCTATTCCAAGTCAGAGGCGGAGGATGAGGTGGCGCAGTGGAAGGGCTTCTCCAGTGAGATGACCGTCGAACGGTATCCTCCGGGTGGTGGTGGGGAAAGGGAAATCGTCATCGTCGGGAACGATGCGGGCATGAGAGAGATAGGAGGGAGAAGATAACAGAGAAGATAACGGTGATCATGGCTGACGCGATGGTGCGGGGAAGGCGGTAGAGTCGGAGAGGTATCGGAAGGGGAGAGAGAAGCTTCTTATTCAATTTTAAATTATTTATCTTTAACTACAAGTTCTATACAAATCAGCAGAAAGCCTCGGCCCTACAAGATTATGGGAATTTTAAAGAACACCAGTCGACTTCTTATTATTATAATGGCTGTCATGTAATGAGGTTATTGGTTATTAGTTGCAACAATATGCGCTCTCTATATTTTTAATTCAAATCCGTGCATTTGCCATGGTTTTTAAGTTACCAACCATGCATTATGACATAACAATTCTTATAATAATATTTATTGTTTTAATTTGCAAATAATTCTAATTTTGATAGATTTGAACAAATGAGGACTCTTATACCTGCCGTAACAACCAATAACTTCCAAAAGGTCCGTTGTGAGTTATAACAGTACATGTTTCAGATGGTGATCGATGGTGATCGGTGTGAGTTATTCTTTGTTTTGCTGACAGGCAAAGTTACGGAGTGAATCAAGGAATCCCGGAAAGCTCGTTCCAGACCAGAACAACTCCAGCCTTCCAGGTGACTCGGACGGTGTTCTTTTCACAAGCCCAATTCATCCTTTTCTTTTGTCCGGATTATACTCTGCTCACTGTTAACTGCAAAGCTACCACGAAGCCCAAAAGATGCCCATCGGTCCAAATGCCCCCCTTAAAAAGAGCTTGCGTCCTCCTCCTTCCCCAATGTGCAACAACCAATGGAACTAACTCCGCACGCAGGAAAGCCAACCACCAACCCTGAAATGGCCGCCAACAAGCTGAAGCTAAAGCTCCTGGTAGACCAGCGTTCCAACTGCGTCGTCCTCGCCGAGGCCGGCAAGGACGCAGTCGACTTCCTCTTCAGCCTCCTCGAGCTCCCCCTCGGCTCGGTCGCCCGCCTCCTCTCCAAAGGCCTCAAGAAGGCCGCGGGCTCCATCAGCATGCTTGGCTCCATCGGCACGCTTTACGACAGCGTCGAAGCCCTCGACGACGCCTACTTCATCAACTCCGCCGAAGCACGCCTCGCTCTCGTCGATCCCCAACCCTTCTCCCCCACTCCCTTCCTCGAGTCTCTCCTCCTCGAAAACGTGCCGTCCTCGGCCCGACCGGCCAAAATCTATTATCGTTGCCGCAGAAGTTATTGCGGATTCGTGACGGAGGCTAGCGGGACGCTGTGCCCGTCTTGCGGTGAGGAGATGATGGAGGAGATGGAGTTAGTGGCCAACGCGGAGGGTGGCGGAGGGCACGTCGAAGGGTTGGTGACTTACATGGTGATGGATGACTTGTCCGTGACGCCCATGTCCAACATCACTACCATTGCCATGCTTAACAAGTTGCTTGTCAAGGATGTGCGCTCGCTCTATGAGTGGAACGTGGAATTGGGCATGAAAGAGGTTTGTTTTCTTTTCAAGCTTTAGACACTTGGGATAGATTTAGGGTTTGTGAATGGTTGATGAGGATGTTGTTGTGGGAATTGCGTCATATGGAGTTGGTGGTTGTTGGTAGGGACTGGACCTGCTGAAGGCGTCGCTGAACTCGAGGACGGTGCTGACGGACGTATTTCTTGGAAACTCGAAAAGCGGCGTGCCCGTGGATTGAGGGAGCCAGCTCCTCGGAGGACGGTCGCCGGAGAAGCACTGTTATACATGCATATAATACCTACATATATATATATATATATATATACATATACACATATATACATGCATACATACATATATATATATATATATATATATACATATAAAATTCCTTCTCTCCCAGGTCTTTAGTTAAGGTGTTCGTGTATTTCATAATCTTAATCTAATGGATAGCAGTAATTCAGCGGTTTCTCAAATTTCTTTTTAAAATTATAGATATTTAAATACAATTTGTGCTACATATGATCTATGCCTTTACGATCTAATTTGTAACGTGTAACATTATCTGGATTTGTAGTATTATTAGGTAAATTCGACGGATGAAATATGTGAGATCTGATTCGTATCTTATGTCTGACGAAATAAGAAGTAGGAAGAACGATTCATCGTATCATTTAGAAATACTTAATATAAATAATCATATGTTACAAAATTAGAAGGAGAAAAAAAAAAATTAAATTACAACAAATGTAGCAGCTTTCATCGACATTACAATCTTGCCGGTCTAATTTCACACATCCAAAACTAATGGGGCTCAAACTTTGTCTACATTAGTAATACGTGTGGTAATATTTGTCATTAATAGCTTTGGGAAATGACTCAATTAGCTCGCACTCTCAATTCTAACTAGTTTTAAGCAGAACTGATCACAAAGCAGGTAGTCCCTCCGGTCCATCCACCTCAGTTTGAAATTTTGTGACCTAAAACATCAAAAATAAATCCATCGAAGAGGTTTGGACCAAAAATAAATCTGATCTAAAAATCAAACTGGGCAGCTTAAATTTTTTGTAGTTTGGGTACTAAAAAGTTCTAATTAAACCCTAATTAAACAAGAGAAAAAAGAAGATTGAGACTTGATGGCCGGTTTGGGATTAGTTCTTTTAAGATTGATCAGATATGGTCAAAACTTATAGGCTCTATGGCTAGGTTGGATCAGGATTGGATATGAATATTAGGTTTAACTATCAGTGTATAATCTTACTAGAGCACGGTTCGGTCTAACATTTGATCAACTTTAATTTTAAACATGAGCTAGAAATGTTGTAGTGCAATAGTTAGGTCGTATAACAGCTGCTGACAATGTGCTGTAATTTTTTTTTTTTTTTTTTTTCTCTCAAAGTTGAATGGCCTGTTATTGCCAACGGATGTTGCGTTGGCTGATAGGCACTCGTCGCATCAGTGCATGCTCTAGAAAGAAGCTCCAGGCTTCCCGTTTCAATCTTGAACAACCTGTCAAGTTTTATTTGCTTGTTGTCCTCTCAGGTCTCCTCCCGCTTTAAGCTTCCCTGTCAAAAGCAATACGTAACCTTAACCTTTGGTAGGATGTTCGTAGGACCAGACAACATTATCAAGTTACACTCCTGGCTCAAATTCCAATTTAAGTCCCTAGGTTAGTTGGTCTTAGGAAGCAAAAACAAAAAAATGAGTTATCAACAACCAGCTCCATTATTACGAAGCATACAATCACAATATAAACGGTTCCAACATTAAATCCTGAGACCATCTATAAAACGATGCATTGTTTGAAAATTGAACTCCTTTCTCGCTCTCTATACTGACTTATTCCTTTAGAAACTTTCTCTTCTCCTTCTCTACCAATAGTAAATCTCTGAGCATCTCACTCTTTTCAATTTTCTCCATTAATATGATTGCAAAGTATACCCTATCTGCTACCTTCATTTTCTTTTATTGTGTTGAGCATCGAAAGATCTTAACAAAATAGCTTTTAACATTTTTTATACTTATTTTCTATCTTTACAGGAGCTCCATCCTGAATACAAAAGGTTGGAACTATTTTCATTCTTAGTTCATTCATTGTCGAATTTCAATGCCATCAAGATTTAATTTATGAATTATAATTAATTTGTCACCTTTCTTTTAACTTTGCTGATCAAATGCCTCTTGTTTCATTAATTTTACGAGCTGGTTCTGTGTTGGTGATCATGATCACACGCTAAGTCCATCTGAATGGGAGCTAGCTAAAAGGAACGAGAACAAAATGGATGCATTTGTTGCCAAATAATATGCCTTTTTGAGCAGAACGTAAAACAATGACACAATTGAAGGACTAATCCAACAATGAGACCAAACCATGAGCCTTGACATGACAAATTTTGGGGTTCATCCTGGGCTATTTCAAGCCTAGTTGATGGGAAAACTTACTGAACATGCTTTGGGAAAATCAACATGAGATAATGTGCCAAAAGGACTAGTGGGTCCATGCAGACCCAACAACGAATAAATATGCGATCTCGGATCATAGTTTATTGTTCTGGCAAAGGTGAAGGATCTTGCTCGATAATTAAGAGCAAACAAAGGTACGTGATAGGACGAGTCATGTACGAAATAACCTCAAAATAGAGATGCACTTATTATAGGCTCCACAGGGTGTCCATGGATCAAACAAAGCTCTGCACTGCCCAACTCTTGCAGTCCCCGCCAGGTCTATTGAAAACTTTTTTAGGCTAAAGAGTTCTTCGAGCTAGGCTGGGTCAAACACGACCTCCATCCAAATTGGTTCAGACCTTCCAGCATAAGAAAGTATATGTGTCCTATTTTTCAAAGAAAAAATAATAATTAATAGCACAGCTAATAAACAGATGGAAAATTGAAAATGAGAATTTGTATGATGCCCTCAAATTGGTTCAGATATTAGGTTGATGGCAAATAACCGTTGTTAGCCCTCCCTACAGCGGTCTGACATAAATTGATCCAATAACTTATAAATAATACCCTCAATAACCAATTTATAGATCTGGACGTGGAAATAAAGTAAACGATAAATGGGTAGAGAATCTAAAGCCATGGATTTTTAGGTTGGGTCAGGACTAATTTGAATTGAATTCGGTCATTTGATGCTTAATGTTGGATTGAGTTAGATCAGGCAGGAATAAATTTTTCAACATGCCATATTTCAGGTCTGGACCCATTTGTAGACTGCGCATCAGCAAACAAAATTGGGGTCAGAATCTCTTTCGACGTGAAGAGTATCCATGGCTTCCAACCCGCAGTGTGATAAACTGTGGTCATTAGAGAACAAAAGGGACTCTCTCTCTCTCTCTCTCTCTCTCTCTCTCTGCACACAAGCATCCCACCTGGTGGCATGGTACTCGGGGAACACACGTACCAGGCCTGCATGGTTCCCGGGAAACACGAGCATCTGTATAAAAAATAAGAACCCCAAGCTACACTAGCAAGGAACCATGGACACAGGCCCCAGTGCAAGCTGCCAAGCCACCAGAGGCCCCAAGGGCGTGAAGCTGCCGTTACAGAAGCAGCAAAGGAACTCAGGCCCGGCCAACCATCCTTCTTTCTTCGCAGCGGTCACCACTCAGAGGAGACATGACACGTCCCAGTGTCAAGTCATTCCAGGACAAAACCCATCTCAGAGTGCTGTTCCCATTCCAGCACAAAGGACACCAAGGCCCACCAACCACTCCAGAGTCGAACACTTCGCAGAACTAACTTGACACTTCTTCAGATAGGTTTCGCAAAACGCCAAAGAGGCAAAGAATACCAGGGTGCCGTTACAGCTAGCTAAGGAAACGAAAGCGGAGTCCGCGCTTGACCACTGCCCTTCGCCCACTGTTCCATTGGTACGTAGACTTCGGGCGGGCTGGGCTTCCTTCCTTTTTTAAGCTGGCAAGAAATTTGAAATAATGAATAACTTTGCCACGTCCGAGCCATTTAAAAAGATAAAAGAGAGAGTTGAAGGGTTAAAAATCGGAAAGGTTGGGCAAAAGATATTGCAGCGATTTGCTTCGGTCTTGCTGATGGTACGGCGATGATACGCCGCAGCAACAAGCCTCTGATGACATAACACCACTGCCATACAAGATCACGTTACGATACACATAGTTAATAGGAGATTCAGAGACATAAGTTTATTAAATGAATGAGAGGTGAAAATAGAAACATATATATATATATATAGATGCATGGTATAGATAGATACTAGGCATCTGAGAGCTTTGTTGGCCGTAATAATTACCAGAGGGTCAGAAAATATTACGTAGATTTAGTTATCAATCACGAACCAAATTAGAAATTTATCATTCAAGAAAAGAAAAAGAAAAAGGAGCAAAAAAAAAAAAAAAAAAAAAAAAAAACTAGCCGTTACGAACAACCACATGTCTATATCAGCTATTGTTGGGTGAGCGTGGGCGTGGGTTCCCCCACGTTTAATTAACTTGCTCCTCCCTTTCTTTCCATGGGGGTTTGGTTTGTTGCGGAGAGCGGAAAGCTCCGATTTTGGCCTTAAGCAGCACCCCCGCTAGCCAACAGTTACCTCACCACCCTTTCACTCCGATCGGTTCCACAACTGGCTTCGCCATTCTGTCTCTACTACCGTCGTCCTCTATCCAGACCTTTTTTGTGGGACGGGAGAAGGAAGGAGACGGGAATCGGAGGAGGGTGGGGATGAGGGAGGTGGAAGAGAGAAGGGCTGTGATGGTAGAGGCGGTGAAGGAAAAGCTTTTACCCTCCTCCACTTCACACCCACGAGGAAGTTATCAACGATAAGCCCCTTTTCATGGACTCCCTGCGCCATTTCCATTCTTCTATGGGCACTTAAGTTCACGTATGTAAGACTTGACATGCTCTTGGTTCTCTTTTGTTCCCTTTTCTGCTTCACTCGTCTCTCTTATTTTGTTTATAGATTTTTCCCCCATGTATATGGACTTATATGATCTCTTTTTCTTTGATGGAGAAGGACTCCTGTGCTAGGAGGAAAGGAGATAGATCTG
>JACVBY030000251.1:0-47988 GCA_017589505.3 Metroxylon sagu
ATAAAAGTCTTAAGACAAATTCTATGATGCTTTTAGATTTTTATAGGTGGTGTCATAAATATATGAACTGTAAGAACATATGGACATTGTATAAGAGAATAGAAGGATTGTATAGTATGGATGAATGATGAAGATTAAGGCTTTATTTTCTAGAAAACTGATAAAAAATATGATAGTTGAGCCCAAGTCTTAAACACTTATAATTGTACACCAATTTAGATATAAATATATATATATATATATATAGAGGTCAACTCGCATCTATCAAGTGCATATGACATGAGATAACAAGTGAGAAGCAAAGACATTTTTGGACTATTTTTGGATAGATTTGATCCACTATATAACTGATAGATCAGATTAATCAATAAGCACATTATTATAGCCTTCATCTGCACGCTATTATGATCTTATCGATATATGCTCATTAATTGATCTGGTCCGTACCTTTTCAAAAACAACTCCTTCTCCACCCACAAGAAATTCAAGATAGGAAGGCACAATCAATGTGCTATTTCAGGATGATCTAGTGATTGACTTCCCATATTAGTATCATACAGTGTATATCAATAAATAGATGAACAAGGGGAAAAAAAAAACTACACACCTATTTTGTAAACCCTTTGTTCCCGATTTGTGGGTTACTACCAGTCGAGGCTCTATATTGGTGCAGTTTAGGCACCCAAAACTTGTCATGCACTTAACGAGGCACTCACAAACATGGCTCGCATGACTTTTGTATCATTTTTACATGGTATTATTATCTACATTATAATCCTGTGGCTATTCTAACCATGATATTAATATAAAAAGACTTGCGTGGTACTTAACGCCCAGGATAGAAAGGTTGTCTTTGCCTACTCTTCTTAGGTGGGCACCAGCCTAGCTCTCGCACCAAACAACCTAGCAAAAAGCTCCACATGATGCCTCGGTGCACGGTAGGCCGGTGGATCACCAACTACTCAAACCTAATCTACCTCATTATAAGCCTGGTGGTTCACCCCCAAACATTTAAGATGCGCATGGACTTGCTACTATACGACATTTGGGTAGTTCGGTTTCACCACCACGTCAAACAAAAAGCCCTCTCTACATAATTGCACACTTGCCCTCGCTGCAATCCACAACATTTGGACCACCATCTCGTCCAAAACATTTTAGGTCGCCAGCAGTTTCCATCAAAACAGGTGGCCTGCACGGTCCATGAAGAGAGGTGGGATAGAGATTGAACTTATCTTTTCTAGAAGAAAAATAAAAACACTATTGTTTGTAGGACCCTGTTAGGATACTTTTCATATCATACAATACATATTTTTTGTTCAAAAAAAAAAAAAAAAGCTAGAGACAACAATTTCGATCTATAAAGCGTGGATCTATCTCATCCTACTTTATTTGAAGTAAAAAATTTTCATGTTTTGTAAAGATAAAGATGAAGATTAAAATTATTTTTGTCCTCACTAGTAAAGATGGAATGAAAATGTGAACAAATATATCCATGTCTCGCTCTTTTTTATATCTGTCGTATTGACTTTATAATTAAATACTATAATACTCTTATATATTTAAATAATATTTAGCTTTTAGTTTAATATAAATTTTTAATTATTTTGATGATCAATATAAATTTAAAAGGTAAATATTAAATTTATTAATATATTTTAAAAATTAGTTGTATTATTAATTTTATATTTTTTACTATATATATATATATATATATATATATATATATATATATATATGCGCGATGGTGATGGAATAAAGATTTATCATTTTTTTTTTTGAAATAGGGATGAAAAAAATAAGAATGGAAATGATAGGATTTTTTTTATATAAAAATGGAGACGGAGTTTCATCGCCGCTCTGTTGCCATAGCTAGAAATGATGCAATGAATGAGTTTTGTATAAGTTTCTCTTTTTCACCCCCAAAAGTCGTGACAGAAGGAAGAAGATTTGGACGAGATCAAGAAAAAATAACGGGATCCATCGTCGAGTGCCTTGACTCGCTAAACTAATAGACATTGTTAGAGTTTTGAATTTTAGATACACAACCTATCATCCACATGATTTTATCATCGCGATCGCAGGCGTCAACTTAAACTTGCTCCTACCGTGAACTTGCTGCGGTACTTCGAGAAGCGGGTTAGTCCAAAAGATTCATCGACAGCGTTCCTTGTTCCCTTGATGCGCCTTCAAAAGCTTTATTTGCGTGGTGAGCATTGCTCCACCGCGACTCCACCGTGACCAACTCCAATATGTCCAAATGAAATGAACGTGGACTTTTCTCTGCACGTCGGCCCCTATAAGAAGGTCCGGATTCTTTATCATACGTGTAAAGCTTACAATTCTTAGATGCGAAGTTATCTAAATTGTCGTTCCCGAGTGGATACGGCACCAACCAACAGTTCCATTGCAGCATATGGTGCACGTGTTTTGGATGCGTCCACACCTTAGACGATTTATAAGCACGCTTGGAAGGGTTTTATAGTGGAGAAGAATCCTGTAAGCCATTTATTTAGTTTGCTATTCACAGTGGATGGGCAAAAATTAGTCTGAATAAAATTAAAGAACATTCAGTAAATTTTGAATAAGTTCGTTACCATATTCCATTTTAGATTTTTTCTTTATCAAAACACTTCTTTTCCAAAATATCCCTGTAATAATTCAATTGTATCCTTTCTTCAAAAATACCATCAAAACTTCAAAATTTTAAAGTCTCAAAAGCTAACCAACTGCGTAGCCTTGGTTTGTAATGGGCTCCCACATTTCTTCTTGTTTATATTTTTCTTAATATATGTATATGGTAATAACTTTCTTAGCATACGCAACAATATGATAACATCTTTGCATGGCTGCATATGATCTAAGTACACTAAAAGATATAATAAATATTTTTTTACTAATTATGAATCGATCATAGTATTTACAATTAAATTTGATTAAATTTAAATTTTTAAATTTAATAAAAATATGAAAACTTAAAATAAAGGAGTATGTGACGGCCTGTGCTAGTGTGTCTTTGGCCTCAAATTAATTATATATTAACTAGTTCTTAGATATTTATATAGACTAATATATCTAAATAATAACCTCCAATCGGTGAGGTCTTTCATATAAAACATGTTTAATTATTTTTAATTATTTTTTGCTATCCTATTAAATAACATTGGCACAATACATTTGTTATTTATCATCTAATTTTATGATTGATTATTTGATTCATATTTATTAGGCTATAAAAATTTACTTTAAGATCAATTATATACACGCAAATATATTTAGGCATGCAATTGTTTTTATCCTTGTTATCCTGTTAAATTTTTGAACAAAGTTCTATATAATAAAAGTTTAGAAATAAAAGGGCATTTGAGTAATTAGTAATATATATAAATAAATCTGGTAATTAGTCATGTTCATACTAAGTTGGATCCAAAAAATATCTAATGCAAATTAAATTGAAATTTGAAATAAGGTTTAATTTTGGTTCGGCACCTAATCTTTTAATTGCTAGGTTAGATCAAGTTGGGTCTAACTCATGTATACAATATGTAAAAAATATAACAAAATTTATTATCTAAATAAAGAATAAGAATTAAGACATTGTCTCATACATTATAGTTTTTGTTCTAAGGTCTAAAAACTAAAACATAAAAATCAATATATATATATATATATATATGATAATGCTGACAAAAATCTAATGGTTCTCTTTTATTTGTGAAAAAAGATATATAGATTATGTTGAAACCTCATTATACATATGAGTATTGCTATGCCCTTCCCATCATCACCATTACTACTATCATTTTATAAAATTTATGCTGTAATTTTAAGTATAATATATTATACTAATATATCTATGTTTATATTTTAAGTACAATCAATATGTTATACCATGCATACCTGTATTTCTAAAAAAAAAAAATAAGTGAAACTTTAGTTTTCAAGTTTCAAGCAATAAAAAAATTTGTAAGACAATATAAAATAATATAAGAAGGAAATAGAAAGATTTTTCTCAATGGTTGCTAGTAGTATGTAGTGGAGCATGAAATAAATCTAAACAAAATTTTAGAAGTTTTGTATTTTTTAAAAAATAAGAAACCAAAAGCTTAATTATATTTTTTAATTATGTCAATAAAGATAATTTATGAAATTAGATTTTTATATGAAAATCTTAAACTTATAAATAAGTTATTGAATAAATAACTGCAGTTAAATGCTTTCTTTTAATCTTTTATATTTTACATCAACAATAATGTTAAATCTTGCCATTATTGCTATCACTATCACCCTATTCCTTATTAAATTATATTTTGACTTTGAGCATGCAAGAAAAATATTATTAAGCTTGTATCTATCCTATATCCTCTCCTTTATTGAACATGTGGAACACTTTGAGAATAACAGAGATAATTATTATTTTTTACCTACCTAAGGGAGGAAGGAGGTAAGATGATATATTACAATAGTTTATAACATTCCATCCAACTTAATAAAAAAATAGTCCATTACATGCATTATTTGATGGGCACTATTTTATTTAAACTTTGTTAATGATTTGGTTTGCTTTTATCGAGTCTATTGTAAAGTTTGTAACGAAGAAGATGTATAAAATCGAACGATCATTCAGTTTTCATCAAGCAACTGATAAATCTTAATGTCATTGATTCTATTATCCTTTTTCTTCCTTTATCAATAAAAATAACAATATTTCTTTCTTATTTTATTATGGAAATAGCTTTCTCTCACCTCATAAATCCTCTTTCCAAATAAATCATGCTGCATTTGTGAAGCATCATGTTGTTTATGCGTAAATTAAGATGTGTAAATTATTCAAACGTTTAAAATGTGTAAATTATTCAAACGCACTCTGTTGTATGGGTTTGGTTTGGTGAGACTATAGATCCAATTCAATTCGGTAGCTGATTAACTTGGGACTATAGGTCTCGGTCTGCATGGCGACAAGTAACCTGAGGATACAAAGCTGGTGCATGTACTTGTAGTAGGCACTTGGGGTAAAATATGGATAATTATCCTTATGGGGTCAAACTGATGGCTTGCCAACGTCCAAAACTTTACCAGTCATATTAGTTAACACCCTTGCAAAATATGGATCATTATTTGCACCTTGGCACTCCAAATTGGTCAGGATGACCTGTGTGATTTGGCCATTGGACTTGAATATTTCACATTTGTAAGGCCCATGAATTAGGTTGGGATTGTCATTTAGACTTGATTTGAAAACTTGTTTGTATACGAGTTTTATATTTTTGAGAAAGTTGACTTGTATCATCCAAGTCAAATTCGTTTAACAGAAATTATATCTGATCTAATCTAAAAACCTAAATCATATATCTCATTCTTTTACATCTAAAACATTTTTTTCAATTTATTGAATGAATTCTTGTATTAACTACACATTTTTCATCCCAATAACGCCATCTTCTCCCACCTATTTTCATATAATTATATTGTAATATTTATTATTTGTTCCTGTGGGCTTTTATTTATGATGTTCTTAAGTATAATAGTATATATTTTTAAAAACTATAGTTCAT
Organism: Metroxylon sagu; assembly: GCA_017589505.3. Classification (NCBI taxonomy): domain Eukaryota; kingdom Viridiplantae; phylum Streptophyta; class Magnoliopsida; order Arecales; family Arecaceae; genus Metroxylon; species Metroxylon sagu. The sequence goes on from JACVBY030000251.1 coordinate 5,556, forward strand.
AATATATATTTTTTTGAATGATATATTTAAGTTGGTTTCTTAATTTTATTTGATAAAATATAATTTATATTTAACCATCAATGATCATTTTTTTAGTGGTAAAAAATAGTTAAATGCTTGATCGAAATTGTATACTCAATCAAATCCAATCCCAATCTGCACCCTAATATTTCGACTTGAGTATAAGTTATACATAGTCCTAATCTAACTTGAGAGATATGCTAGATTAGAAATTTTTAATGAAGACAATTCAACTGGGTAATAGATTATGCATGATTCCAATGTTAAAACCGAGGCATAAAATTAAACCCAATTAGAGTTAACCATTAATGTATACCAATTAAAGTATTGGTTATATAGCGGAAAAGTTAATTGTGGGCTTAATAAGATTGAGCATGGGATTGAAACATTAAAAACAACTCAATCTTGAAAGAAAAAAAAATAATAAAATAAAAAAAAAGGAGACCGTCTAAAAGATGTCACCTAATGGTCCCTCTACTCCCATTTGATCATGATGACTTTGTTGCTAAGGAATTATTTTTTCCGTTTTACAAGAGAATTAAATTTTTTTAGGGGAAAAAACCTATACATAGAAAATTCCAATTACAAGCACATGGTGAGCAGCCATCCGAGAACCTACGACCGTATCATTTGGGAGAGCGTGTGGAAAAAGAAACATAGTAAAAGTAGCGGTAGAAGGCATCTGCAAGGCAAGAAACACGTGGGCTTCGTCTCGCTGCTTCCCACGAAGATCCCAAGTGCCCTCCGAGAAAGTATCTAGAAGCCCACCGGCTCCAACCGATGCCAACGACGGCCAAGCCCAAGGCCGACGCCCCCCGGCCGACCCTATCCCTCCGGCACTCCATCCCCACCTCGCCACCAGCCCATCCTACGTCACCCCAGCACCTCTAACTCGTGTCCTCATTGCAAGGCACAGGTTAGCAAACTAGTTATGCAGGTCCAAGGAGACTTCTCTTTTGAAGAGCACTCCGGCTTTAAATTGTTTTGACTAAAGAATTGGTCACCAGTCTTCCCTACCCCACTCGCACACTAACCGCACACAAACTAAGCTACTTCCTCTCTGGCTCCAGGCAACCAAGCCACTCCTTCCCACCACTCCCTCGACTTTTCCTCGTTGACCCGGGACTCTTTGCTTCTACGCTCTCAACGACCGCTACCCTTCGCCTCCCTTTAGCCTCCAGCTTCAAGCTACCCAACTCTGACGCAACTTCCCCCCTGCCTTCTATATATAAAACACTCCCCCCCCCCTCCTCGACCCCTCAGTCCTCACTCCCAACTCTTCAACCCAAAAGCCCCTAAAAAGATCTTCTCCCTTCTCTCCTTCCCTCCTCGAATCCCTTTGTTCTTGATTTTAATTTCGTTGCTCCGATGGCTGTGGATGCTCTCGCGACTGCGGCAGCAACAATCCCCCCTCCGACCTCTCACGAGATGAGCGACGAAGAGCTTCCTCACATCGAAGGATGGGCGAAGAGGAAGCGCTCCAAGCGCCACCACCGCTTCTTCGACCACCCGCCGACCGAGGAGGAATATCTCGCTCTCTGTCTCGTTATGCTCGCTCGCGGCGGTTCCGGTCACCGCCTTCCTCCTCTGAATTCTGCCTCGGCGACGACGACGATGGGCGCCGGCGCCGCTCCACTTGAGGAGAAGCTCTCGTACAAGTGCTCGGTTTGCGGCAAGGCGTTCGGTTCCTACCAGGCGCTCGGAGGGCACAAGGCGAGCCACCGGAAGCTCGCCGGCGGCGAGGATTCGACCACCTCCGCTGCGGCGTCGGCATCCGGGTCGTCGACGGCTGCCACCTCCGGCAGCGGGAGGGTCCACCAGTGCTCCATCTGCCTGAAGACTTTCCCGTCCGGGCAGGCGCTCGGAGGGCACAAGAGGTGCCACTATGACGGAAGCCTCGGCAGCAGCGCCGCCTCCGCCTCCGCAGGCGGGGCGGCGTCGATGTCGGAGGGGGCAGGGTCGAGTGATAGGGGGTTCGACTTGAACCTGCCGGCCGTGCCGGAATTCGTCTTCGATGCGGCGAGGCGGTGCGTGGTGGCAGAGGAGGAGGAGGTGCTGAGCCCTCTTGCCTTCAAGAAGCCTCGCCTTCTCATACCAGCTTAGAAGCCACCACCTCTAAATCCATCACAATTACGTTAATTTGTGCTCTCTTTTTTTTCTTTTTCCCCCTCTTCAGCCATTTTTTTGGCTTATTTGAGTACAGAGAATTATTGATTCTTTGTCACCGCAGGTTCAATCTTTTATTTTTATTTTTGTTTGTTGGAAACTAATTAGAAATAAGATTTGTTTGGAAATTCTTCACTTGTTACCATTGTTGTAGTATTGAACACTGAATTATTAGTGTTAGAAAAAGATTTTTTTTCTTCTTTAATTTTCCCAGTGTTGCGTGAAAGCCGGGTCAATGATGAGTTTCGTGCTCGCAAGATGCCGCAAAAGGCGCTTTAATTTGCCCAACGTCTAAAGAACTCGGTTTAGTTGACGGAAGTTAATGCTTTCCGTGTCCGGCTTGGCTGGCTTGACCCGGGCTTCCATTAGGTTCGCAAGAGTCAACGCGTGCATGGTATTCAGCCGAGGCTGTTCGACCTACTCAATCCCAAGCAATCGTTTTACTTCCATAATGATGCTAAGAAAAAGATTTTAAGAAGATTTGTACCCCAATTCCAGTTATAATGTGCTGTCTCTAATCTTCTAACTATCTCACATGATTCATGAGAAACAATTCCTATGAAACCAGCAGCTGTTCCAAACAAAACATTGATTACCGCCATATATTCATTAGGTTTTCCCAATGAAAGTCCTGCCATAAAAATGGCAAGGAATCCCAACTATTTCAATTAATCAGGTATGCACTATTTATTATTTACAATTAATTAGCAACATGTCATTAGATTGCTAATAATGGATGGACATAAATGCCCCGTGTGCATGCAAGGAGGTGCATGTAAATGGGAAATCATTTGGGCGATAATTGATTTGGACTTCTGCTTGATTTTCTTCATTAGATCAGTCAATCATTCGGTTGCTGGTTCTATGGATGCAATCTAAATAGAAAACTTAGTCCTTCGACTTAGACATTTAATCAAGCTAGGAGGTTGATTGTCGATTTAACTTAAGGGTTGCTGGTTTAAGTGTAATTGACAAGCTAGACTTTAGTTGAGTTGTAGGTGCCCAAAATAAGGGTTTAAACCAAAATAAGGGTTTAGATGATTATAATTATAACTACATATTGTAACTAAGTTGAATTACAAAAAGATATAATGAAATAATGTGCCGGATATTATACCATAATGAAAAAGGTAAATAGCTCACTATTTCTCAAAGAGGTAACCTTGCAATCTTTATTACAACTATTTCTATATCATATAATTAAATAACTATTTTTCATAATTACAAGGCTTTATTGTTCAATTATAGACAATTAAATTGTGGCACTCAATTATATTGTAGGTAATTGATTTGTAGGCAAACATATAGTTCTTAGGCGACTCTTCAAACTAACATAAGGAGATTCCTTCATCCACATCTATTCATTTATATTAAAGTTTTCATTATGAATGGTTCTATGTTAAATGGACTATTGGCTCAGGCTACTGAATTTAGGGCATATTTTTATATAGAAAAACAAGGAGAATTCAAGATATATTGATGTATATCATTATGCCAAATTATTTACTGGAATGGAACTTTATATTATATTGTTCAATATGTAAATTTTAAGCCAATATCTATTCTTCGTCAAGCGGTTTATCATGAAAATTATTTTTGAATCATCATAAGTTGTCATCTATTTTTGATTCATGAGGTTATTTTCACAATCTACAATGGTTTGTAATCACACAACTTTTATATCTTAGCAATCTTCTTAATAAGATCTTTTGAAAATTAACTTAGATGATTCAATAAGAGCTCGAACCGTAAGTGCCAATTTCTTGGTTAGGAATTATTTTAGAAGAATTTTATTGGCTGGATTGGTCCCTATTCAATTCTAATTACAGAATTATTAGCTGCTCATATTTTTTCAGCCTTTAATTATATTATAGAGGGTAACTTAACAACAATTATAGCATGATTGGTAGGTGATTACAAATTCATCTATCCTTTACTGAAAAATCTCTTAGTTATATTGTCAAAATTTGGAAACATTATTTGTTAACACGCGCTTTTGGAAAAAAATCAAACTGTTAATTTCTTAACGAGCATAACTCATAATTTTGAGAAGCCAAAGCTATAAAGCGTAAATTATCCACCACAGCTTAACTTTATGGTGGAGGCATATTCTTGAGATACGCTCCTTATGAGACTGCAATGATCTCATTGTAATTAAAAAAAAAAAAAAAAAAAAGCTTTCATGGAGATGCAAACCGTATATCATGAGATCATTTTTATATAATATGTATCAACACGTAATCGATACCGCATAAAGATAAAAATTAAGAAGGGAAAGGGTAAATGGTTGGACCTGAGCAGTGGATAAATTCCAACTTGAACTTCGGCCAAAGATTAAACTTGGCCAAAGTTCGTATCCAAGATTATTCTAGCAACTTGGAATTCAACCACCGGATTTAGAATTTAGTAGAAGCTTAATCCAGAGAAGCTGATAGCAACCTCAAACAAATCCATCCAAGCTCAAGTACGACATAAGCATAATAAACTAAAGAGCCAACTCCAACTCCACTGGTTAGCACCGCAAACCGCCCTGACTCTAGCCACCAGAGCTCCTTGGCTTGCTGACCTCACTCGCTACCTCACCACAGTAGAGAGGTGGTCACCACCTCATTTCTCAATATATATATATATATATATATATATATATATATAACAAAAGGCAACCCGAACCAATCTCCTCAGAAGACAACCAACCTTATCTTGAGCACCACGGTAATCTAATGTGACACGTCTTCCCTTGGACAAATTCTAATCTTAGAGGGCTGCTACGAACCCAGCTCGATTGATGATTGGTGATAGATTTCTCAAGTTAGGCTGTGCCATTATACTAATCTTCTTGTCATCACTGCTGATGCACAACCAACTTCTCTGGTCCAATGGCCCTGGCAGGGAGCGAGAGCGTCGCCCCTCCAGAAGGAAGGCGTGGCAAGAAAACGGCCCGGGAATAAGTCCTGCCGGTTCCCAACCTTCAACTCCATCTGTGTTTCTTAGAAGCTTCTTAAATTGAATTCGGAGCCATCCAGTGTCCAGCTCAGAGTTGGCAAAGTAATTCCTAGGTGCATTCTTCTTTGCAAGAAAGTGATGGACTTTTTAATTTTCTTATTGCAACCTAATTGAAAACTCTTGTTGCTAAGCAATGGGATGTCACCATTGCATAAAGCCCTGCTAGCTCACCTCAAATAGAACTTTTCTTCTTCTTCTTCTTCTTCTTGGAGGGATCGATTCCCATCTTTTATCCCATATAATCCCATCATTGGGATAGGCCTCTAACCAGAATCAAATCCCCTGACTTTTTTCTCATGAGGAAGGAAGAAGCAATATTATTTGAACAAATGCTTGTTGGTATGAATTGCAAGTTACAAATTACAAGAACAATAAATCAAAATTTTACGTAAAAAAGTAACAATTAATCCAAATCATTGGCGTAGAGTTTATGAGAATTTACTATGAAATAAGAACTTGGTCTATGATGCGTACAATAAATAAGTTCAACTGGATATTAACCTATTCAACAATAATAGGATATTAAAATATTTAGCAAACATAAAACAAAACCAGTACACTAGCGATGTAATATTTTATATATATATATATATATATATATATATATATATAACTATGTTTGGCTCAATTTGATTCCATTTTTGCTTTTTTCAACCCTTTGGTCCCAATTAAATCTTATTTAATCAGGTTTTAAAGAATTGTAGCCTGAGTCAATCTAATCGCATTGCTAAAAATAGGAAACGAGATTAATCCAATCCTCGATAAAAATTATGTGTGCGACTATAATGCGGTGGATATTATTATTATTATTATTATTTTATATTTCATCTGATTATAATGATATTTTTTAAATTTTAGTTTTTATTTCCACATTTGAAATAATTTATTTTTGTGTTTTTCTAGGATAGAATTAGAAAAATTCCAGCCAAAACCTAAATGGAGGTCGCACTTAAACCTATGTCCATGGTACCAACCTTCAAGAACTTTACAAGCTATACTAATTAGTATAATCAAATATTTAGTTATTAGTTCTCAACTTTTATTATCTTAGAACTTTGCAGTTTATGCTCCTTAGAACTTTGCTTATGAATAATTCCATCAAAAGAGTTGTTTGGATAAACAACAACTATTGTGTGGACCGCCGAAGAAAGAGAGAGAGAGAGAGAGGGAGCGGGAGCGGGAGAAGGAGCAACGAAAACTTATATTACGCCTCAAGCTACACCACTCATAAAAAGAAGAAAGAAGAAAAATGCTAGGGTGGAAGAGAGAAGGAGCCAGCTTTGATTTCTCTCTCATGAGAGAGAGAAAGAGAGGAGGATATCTTTAATACAGAGCAACAAATGCTCCTTTTCCTCTGCCATAACGGGGGCAAAGGGAGCCATACATGTCATTGTGAACACACGACCTGCCATGAATGCTAGGTCAACTGTCAACAATTATTATCGTAAAAATAATGATTGACATTTTGACTGATTTGATAAATATTAGTAGTTATTTTAAATATCCTTTTGCCATTATAGCAGAATATTACATAGAATAATTTAAAAATAATAATAAAAAAAAGGTGAGAACACTATTTGTTCAAATCACTATAGAGTTTAAATTTAAAAATATTATTACATTTTGTACACAAAGTAAAAATGGTAATAACAATTATTTTTATTATATAATTGAAATTATAATAGAAATAATAGTAAGATAACAATTTTTTAATGTAAGATAATGGTCATTATTTAAACGAAGCATGCGTGCCCCGAAAGTATCGTGAATAAGCTCGTGACGCGGAAAAGCTCGCATTTTGTCCACGTCGACCTTGCGTGGAGTCAAACAAAATGTTCACGGAACTTTGACCGATATTTGGACGGCTGGTTCCAACTTCAATGGATGACAGCCCGTGGTCCGAGTCTGCGGCTGCCTGACCTTGGATTTGGAACAGTTTTACTTCGGTTGTCTGCCATAAGAAGTTTCATCTTAGTTAGGAGAGGAAGTACAGTCTCAGGCAGCAGAATTCAAGGGCCGAACGGAAGGAATGAAGTTCACATTAAGCTGTAGCTGACCTAAGCCATGAGGTAAATTTTTTTTTTTTTTTTTTTTTTTGTGCTCGTTTTATTATTCCTCTATTTCTTTTCTCACGAAGGCAAACTCTAATATATATTTTTTTGGTTTTTCTGTTTTGCCAAAGTCTTGGCTGACCAAATGAAAGAAGGAATTACGGCTAGGTTGGACTTATTTATTAGAAATCTCTCGCTTATTTATTAGAAATCTCTTCGCAAGCAAATGGATTCGTGCTCAAACAATTAAGGCTGCATTGGGTTTTCGGCAATATTTCTTATTTTTACCTTTTATTTTCATTCTTTGAAAATAATTGTTCTTTTCTTCTTCTGTTTTATAAATAAAAATTATTTATTTTTTTTTTATTTTTATAAATAATATCTTTAAAAAGGATAGGTAAAAGAATAAAAAAATAAAAACAATACTGTTTTAATAAAAAAAAATTAGCTTTTATTTTCTATTCTTTTTTTGTTTTAATAAAAAATAGTACAAAATCTTTGAACTATTTTTTTATTATTTTAAAATTATGTTTTTCAAAAAAAATATTTTCATTTTCAAGCATCATGTTTCAAAAATATTTTTTTATTTTTTATGAAAATAAAAATAGAAAATAGAATTATTTTTAAAAACCAACGCATCCCAAGTTTATTAAATTCTAGCTAAATTTTAGTTCAATATGGTTGTGACTTAGTTACAACTAGGGGTGTGCAAGAAAACCGATTAAACCATAAATTCGTTCCGAGCTGTAATTTCAGATCAGTTTGAATTGATTTTTTTTTTATTTTTTAATTTGATTTTGGTTTAAAAATTTTTGAAACTAAAAAGTCAGTTTTGATTTCTAAAAAATCGATATGAATTAAATTGAACCGTGTATATATACTATGTGGGCTTTTATTTATACCACAGTTAAAATTCCAGTGCTACAGGTATGTATGAATAAATGAGCTATATGAAAGCTATATTTTTTTCATTGTAAATAACTAAGTTGCCATTTGATCGGATAAAGTTTACCATGAAAACCAATCTCATGGTCATTTAAAGCATGTACTAGTAAACTAGTAAACCAAATTGAATTTTTTGGTTTAGTTTGGTTTATTTCATTAGAACAATCGATTCGGCTTTGATTTTAGTTTTAAGAAATCAATTTAAATTGATTTGGTTCCAAATATACTTCTAAACTGACCCAATCTGACTTGTGCATACCCCTAGTTCCAAGTATTTTGAATTCAAGCATCATCTTATTGACTTAATTAATTTTTTTGAGAGAACCTGCCATATAATTTTGGAGACTTTTGGTATAGGATGATTTATTGAGGTTCAGCAATGATCCAAGTAAAAGTGATATAATCACCATATTTAATTGTACTTTAGTGATTCTATGTGATGATAATATGAGATCACCCCTCCCTTTAAAATCACTATTCAACCCATGATCCCACACTCATCTATGAGGTGGGGTATCTAAGATCACTTTTGAATGATAATCTTGACTTGTGATTAGCGACCAAAATGTCCCTCATCCATGTTAAAAAAATACTTGATATTATTTTCATATTAATATAATATAATTTAATACTATAAAATAATATTATAATAATATAATATAATATTATTATATTATAAATAATATAATTATAATATTATACTAATTATAGTAACCAACTCATATAAGTTTTTCAATAAAATACATTTTTAACTGCTATTAATGATAACTTGACGAACCACATGATAACCATCAACGATGATTTGAGTATACTTTTTTTTTTAATTAAGTATACTAACTTATAAATATTTTTCAATTGAGTATACCGACTCATAAAATTTTTTAATCAAGTACCGATGAATGTAAACAGGAAAATTAGAGGGGTCAACTGTTAACATCCTTTTAACAGCTAGCTCTATGTGGCAGAACTAGACAAACTCTGAAAGTCACACTTCTGCCTTGCTTTGGGAGAGGATAAATTTTTTTTGTTGAGAAATACATTGGTAACATATTAAAAAGTTTATAACATAAAAAAAGATATATACTTAAGATATAATTTTTTTATTAATTCATTCACTATTAGTTGAGCAACTGAAAAGTCACTATTTTGCTACTTAACTTTTCATGCATGAAATTTTTTCTATATATGAATACATAATAATATTTCTTCTTTGGATTATTATGCATAAAATTTTATATATAAAAATTTTTATTTGATTAGTTTGCCATGCATTTATGAGAAATGCTAATTGAACTTAAACAAGTATCCTTAATTGAAAACTTTTATGAATTGGCATACTCAATTGATAAAAAAAAAGTATAAGGACTCAATTGAAAATTTCAAATAAGTTTATATACTCCTGATGTAATTACATTTTATAATTATAATATGATAATATAATATAATATAGTTATTATTATGCTATAATATTATATAAATAATGTTATAATTTAATCTAAACATTATAATAATAAATAATATGAAATAATAACGAATTATCATCGTACTTGCTAAATATATCAGAGGTAGTTATTTTTTAAGGAAAAGAGAGGCTAACTAATTAGCAGTAATTTTGATATTCTATGGTCGGTAATTCAAGATTCTTATGGTATATGAAACGTGATGATCTTAGATTACCACGGATCTTTAATCATTGCCACATGTCATATTAAATATAGTGATCTTAGATTACTAAGGATTAGATTACCTCAATATAAGGAATTAAGGATCACTAGTAATGCAATGCAAGATCACTATGGTAACCCTATTTGGATTACCAAATGCCCCTTATAGGTTAAGACTTCAGGTAACACATTGTCCAAAGATCAAATATATAGTTCATTGCAAATAATTCTAGACCTAATAAGAAGATATGAAGCTACGCGCTTGCAGGATGAACGAGTATGTGACCCATGAGACGCGCACATGAGATGCACATTCAAGGTATTGAGGGCTGCAATTAAGTGGAGCTCATGGCAGCCACAAACTTTCTAAAGGCTGCAATTAAGTGGAGCTCATGGCAGCCACAAACCTGTTGGTGTAAAATTGGCAACAAATATCAAGAATTCATGATTCTTGTTGGACCGATGCACTTTTCTGCTCAATCTTCCAGCATGGATCAACAATGAAGTTTATTCATTTATTGGTCTGCTTTCAAGCTAACTTTGCCCATCATGATATTTTCACTGCTGCATGGTCCATGGAAGACTCCTCTTATGTGTTAAACTTGCTTAGTTCACGAGGCTGGAGAGCTGCACCATCTAATTTAAAGCTGACAAAGAATTAAAGGTATAGACGCACCTGTTCTGTTCCTCCTCCTTTTCTTCTGGACCATTTACAAGCCCAACATGGCTCCAGGAGGCCTGGGCTGAGAGTCAAGGGGCTAACATATAAGAGGGGGCCAAGCCCAACCCATTTGAAGTTTGAACAACTACAAGCGAGGCGAGTGGCTTCAACTGGAAAAATACAAAGAGTTAATTCAGCAACAGGTTTATATCATAAATAAAGTCAGCCTTGCAACTTTGCCATCTGATTCCATTACCTCAAAGGGAGAGAGAGACTGAGACTGCATTGAACATTTCCGCTGAAATCAAGGAACAATGTCCCCCCACCATAAGTTAATGTGGGAATGTTTATTGACCGACCCAACTTGCCTTGAGACAAATTGACCTCGAGTTCAAATAACATGCTTATGAGTTAAGCTGGCTCTCTAACTCGAATTCAGTTCTAGACAAAAAAATTCACCATTCTGGCTCAATTTTGTTAAAGGGAAAAATTTTGAAATCCAGAAAAAAAATGACACAGAATCCTCCAGAAAATTGAGAGGAAAAAAAAAAAAAAAAAGACAATTAAGTTAGGAAAGACTTAAAATGCAAAGATATAAAGGTTACCGATATACTTAAGTATATATTTGTGTGGAAACAAATATGAAGGAAATAAGAGGCCAAAAAAAGAAAAGGGTGATAAGTACAGCTGCTAAATAACAGATGACATTATTCATTATGCATCATACATGAGCATTCCTAATATAATTTGCAAATAATTAAAATGGAAATTATAAAATTATGAACTATTGAATAATTCTCGGCTAACAAAACCGATTGCCATGGAACGATTTGAAGAAATCCCGAAATGACACCGTCCTATGACCAGGTCATTTATAGCCTAGCTTAGGTGGGGCTCATGGACACTACTTGAACAAGTTCCCACGGCTTGCAATGTACCACCATCTTTATGTCTGAACGTTAGACCATTGGAACTTTCAAGTCAAAAGAGCTATAAATTTAACATTGTTTTATTCCACCACTCTTGGCATGACACGAAGTCTAATGTTCAATCTAAAGATCCATAAAATTATAGCACTAACAAAATCTTCATCGTGAATTAGCTAGAATCGATTACATAAATTCTTTACTTTATTCAACTTAATTTTAAATCATATTTTTTTATAAAATATAAAAATTTTAAATATTTTTAGCTGCTCTGATGTAAAGATTTTAAATAAATAATTCAGTAACTTGGAACTCCCACTCCATCTAATTACTCAAGCTGCTGTGGGCTCCTCAGTTGCTGCTTTGTCCAGCACACTGCACGATCCTAGATAAAAATTGTCACACATCATTGGTTCACTATTTTGCACAGAGATTTCTTGAGTCACAGTAGCATTGCCTTTGGCTCGTCATCTAGTCGGTATTTAGATCTCATATATTCTAAAATAAGAGCAGAGAATCATAGTCGCGGTGTGCGATTCGATGGCACCTTCTCCCCGCCGGCAGCCATGTGCCACGAGGCGCCGGGATCAGGCCTCTTGGGCACTCAACCTCGCGAGGGGAACACTTTTCTTAAAAATAATCCCTCTGCACATGGCGTCAACTAATCCAATCCCCCTCCATTATGGCATCCAATGAAGAGTTCATGGGCCTCTCCCTCGGTAGACGATTAGAGGATTAGTCAATTACTGAGGGCAGGTAAAGTTGGCCGAAGTTAACCGAAACCGGCCACCACTTTTTTATTCCGAGCAGCCTCCCAGGTGCTCTGTTGCTTGGTTTTGTGTGTACATATAATAGAGATCACGAATCAAGTTATCAGAGCTCCAGGACCAGTGAATTCCTTGCTTGAGATCCATCGCACCTGCACTCGAGATTTATTAAATCCAAGGTTCTGAATCCACTTCATGCTAGCAGATCCATGAAGACTAACAAAAGAATGATAGAATGACATGCGGCTGATCTCAAAATTTCGCATCCAACGAATGGTTTGTTTAATTAATCATGACGTAATGCTGTGGATTTGCCTTGCCTTAGACTCGATGCATTTGCGGCGCTCGCATGGTACTGGAATTCAACAAAGGGGCATCACGTGCCAACAAGGATAGTAATAGCGATGTTGGATGGAGAATAAAAGCAGCTATGAGCCCCAAGACCTGTTTTTGGATCAATGTTTTTGAAAAAAAATAGAAAATGAGCATGAGAAATGATAGAAAGCAAAGAACTTATAACCCTCGAGTTAGTAAAGAGAATGTGAGAGAGAAGGATGCTTAGAGACTAAAGGATTAGAAGAAATCTATTTGTTACTTTTAGTGCACCTTCTACTTATAAGTTGCATTCGTACTCAATGATAAAATTAGATAGTTAGCTCAAATCATATATAGCGTGCTCTAGCATGGTAAAACAATTTCTCATGACTATACCTGGTGCCATATGTCGCATTCTCTATAAAAAATGGCTGGCCTCGCTAATTTGACAGACTGTGTACGTCCTTTTCAGTATACTGCACAGCACCCATTAATTCTTTGGTCATGTTTTTTTCATGCAGCCACTGTGGGTGATGCTCTAATGGGATAGTTGCCATACATTTGCTTTGCTAGATATCATTAGGACTTTGTGCTCGTTAGTGGTTAAAGCTGCCTTGAACAAATAGCCTTAACCTGAGCCCCAAATAAGGTTGCCTGCATTACTAAATTATTATAATAATCTCAAGTACCATATGATTTTTCATTTGAAAACTTCTAATAATCACTATTAGGATCATGTTTTTAAATCCTTTTCTTCTTCTTTTCTTATGCATGCCCGTGTTCTCGCATACGCATGCGTATGCAAGCATGCATGGCTCTTGTAACAAGTTCTTTTGTGGAAAGAAAAGATGGTGAGCCATCAAATCCATTAAGAAAACGAACCAAAATAAAAGGAGAGCAGACTCATTGAGACTCATGTTGATTAGTTTGTGCAATGTCAACATGCCCATCTGTGAAAACTAGAGCAACATGGACTATAGATCCAACTTATAATCATCTCCTTTTAACTTTACGACATGATCGGATCAGTTGTAGATTGCTTCAAGACAAAGTTACTTTGAGCACACTTTATGAGATTAGGTAGCATCTAGTCTAGTCTAGTCGAGTCGAGTCGAGTCGAGTCGGTGTGAACCGGTCTAGTCGAATGGGTCCAATTTCACCAGACCCATGCCCACCCAGGCTGGAAGAAGGGGACTGGTGGGTCCATAGATCAGGCCAAGGTTGTCCCTGTCGAGATGCATGCATTGAAGAATACTTTTTTTACCACATGCAACCACCCAATTTAATTGCGATCTAGAGTTCGTCCAACCATGGCATCTTGTCTCCTTTCTTTCCGTGCCATCTCTTGACCCATGGCTGGTCCACAAAGGTAACCTCCCTAAATCCCCATCCAAAATGGGCCACATACGTTGGATTGCCCCTCTCTTGTTTGGACCCTTCTTTCCTCTATTATTTTGCTCTTTTTATAAAGCTTTGGAGTTCCATCCATGAGACTCAAATCTTTGATACCGATATGGATATATGCCCAAAACGAGGGGTCCCTCAAATGAATCAATCCATGGTAGAGTCCACGAGCAAAGTATCCAAAGATGGGGCTGAGGAATCCATGTGAAGGATGTTGGACTGTTTATAGACTCCTAGGGGATCTCCCACTGTTTGGATATTGCTCCGCTGTTCCCCATGATTTCATGTCCCCCATTCACCCATTAAGGTGATGCGCACGTATTCCCTAGGGCTAATTAACTAACAAAAGCTAAGCAACACGAGGAGTGGGCACTTCCTTGTTTTGGGGGACTCGGCTCTAATCAAGCGACAATGGTGGGAAGTAGAAGCGTGAATCCAAGAGAATTGGGTCGGACTCGGGTCGAACCGAACACCAACCCGAACCAAACTAGGGTTACATACAGTGTGGATTCGATCCAAATTAGCTTCATATCCAAGTAGAACCAACCTGTTAGGTTGTGTTCTTATTTCAAGCCTAGGTTTCCATTTTTGATCTTTGCCGGGCTTGTTTGGATTCGAGCAGATCGGCTTCAACTATGCTCGATCCATATCCAACCCATAGGTCTACATTATGGGTATTGATTCCATTCAAACTGAGACAAGGTGTAGGCTAGGCATAGGTCTAACCAAAACCACTTGCAAGCATGCATGAGAAAGAGCAAGAGACACTTTGTTGCGACCAGCTATTAAGGGATTCCGAGCCACTGACTTTAAGCCAAAAATGGGGAGCCCAAAAGAATCCATACAAGAGAAGTACACAGGCCTACATGCTGATCTCAGTGAGCAAATCCCTCTGGGCGCATTCGGACACAAGATGGTGGAGGTGGGGGGTGAGGGGGGGGGACCCTGTGTGGTGCTGTGAATAGGAAACATGCCCTGAGATAAAGTGCAGCATTGTGGGCTTGGACTAGGACAGTCCAGGGTGTAGGGCACTGCTGCATGATGCGGTCCTCCCTGGTTTCTAGCTAGCTTTAGCTGTGAGTGTTAGTGGCCCTGTAGATGGTTCAAGGAATGGCTACAGTTTGCACTACCGGAAAGTGCAGGTCTCTGATGTTTTCTAGTACTTAACATTGCTGCATGATACTCCATGATGGGCCCACTATCTACCATCCATGCATGAATGATGTTTGGGAGCATAAAGCTTTGTTGGATTGTTTTCATGCATTCCATACTTTTGGAGAAGGAGAATCAGATAGCAGATTGATGGCAAACTAGTTTCAACTCTCTCTCTCTACAATGATTAAATGGACATTGTCTTCCAAGTTCTCTGCTGAGTTTGAGTTTGCTTTTCTTAGCATGGGCGGATGCTGTAGGGTCTCTAGTTTGCAGTGCAACTTTGTCCTTGTGCACCTTCTGCTTGTCAAAAAGATAATCATTGGAGGTGGCAAAAACTAATAAGAATCAAGATTGCATATGATGTTGTTTTATTGCTAACAGGTTCCAAGCACAAATTAGACATTTGACTAGGTTAGTGAACTTACATTCAAGCTGGAGTCTAATTTGATTTTGATCCAGACACTGGTATAATTTGGAGGAAAGAAAGCATAAATTAGAATGAGAATGATGCCATTCATGATATCTAACTCCTTTTTAACTCCTATGTTAAAAATGAACTGCAAAGTTTATGTCACTGTGCCATAGAGTGGAACTCACAAGCATGCGACCAAAACATGGTAAACAGATTCCCCATCACTAGGTGAGGAGTCAGCACCACGTGTGGGGGGTGCCACCATGCCGGAGAAAGTGGGGAACAGGGACCAAGATTGTAGCGGCGACCAGAAAGAGGAAGATGAGGTCCCAACGTGAGACCGAGAATAGAAGCATGATGGGGGAATGGTGGAAGGAGAGGTGGAAAATTGATGGTGATAAAGGCTAGCCAGGCTTGGGTTCCTAAACTGCTATGGTGTTGCAAGCATGGGACTACCATAAGCTTGGTATGGTACCAATATTGGATTCAAATCGCTCAACCACCGCAAACAACGTATTAGAGAAATTTTTGCGAGAAAAGGATGGCAAGCACTAGGTGTATGATGTGTGGTATTAATGAACTATTTATTTATCAACTGCCTCTCCTCAAGATCGATTCAGAAATATCTAATAAATCATTTGGCGATAAAAAGATTGCCTGCCAACCTTTAAGAATTCAGTTTAAATTGAAGGAGAAAAAAGACGATCAATCGAAAAGTTTAAGATCAACCTTTCATATGTAACATGTGGAATGAAAAGAATATTAGAATTTTTTAGAAAAAAAAGATGCTTCTCAATCCTCGATTATTCATAAAATTTTGGTGAGCTTCAATCTTCTAAAAAATCTTAATTTATGCATGAAATCTTATAGAAATGTTTATAATATACTTTCTTCTCTACTAAGCTGATCTTTATTTTAAATATCTTTAAGTATAATAAAATTTGAAAGAATTTCTTTTTTTCTTATTATTCTCAACAGAAAAAAAAAATATTTGCAAAGAGAAAGAAAGATGTAGTTTAAAAAAAATCATTAATCAAATATTTGGCTCTACAATAGAGATGATAGGAAGAAAAAAATAAAAGTTAAATTATCTATTTTTTACTTAACAAGTAGCATGTATATCATTATTTTACTTAAAAGATAACATATTTTTATTATTATCTTTCTCAATGAAGGTTAAGAGATGCCGCCTAGTAAATACGTAACAAACCGTATCAAAGTTTGATTACGAGGAAAAAGAAAAGGTGACAAGAAACCCGAAATAAGAAGAAGGGGCTAGGCGGTGGCTATTGGAGTAAAACCCAGTAAAGAGTGAGTGACCTAGACAATTGCTTGGAGTCCAACGTAACTAAGCACAGCGAAATTTGACAGCAAAGGAGGATGCCAAATGTGAAGCAAACCATAGTTTCACCACGTAAATTCTACGTGAATATTATTGGGAAGATCCATTTTGAGCAAAACTGGATGTTGACATCTGTCACATCTGAGGACTTGAGCAAAAAGAAGGAAAAGAGAATCAATAAATTCTTCTTGATGTGGAAAACGAAAGCTGGCGACAGGTATTAAAGCAAAAGATGAGCATCAACAACGTGATGCAGGCTCCAAGGAAAACGATGAATCAAGCTATTAGAATCAAGCTACCAGCCAAAACTGTTTGGTCCAGGCCATTAGAATCCGGCCACCAGCCGAAATTGTTAAGTCTACATCATCTACAATGCTTCCCTTCTAATTGCTAGCCCGCATCATGAGAAAAATCTTAGCTTTAGTAACGTGGCAATCAACTTTGGAAACATATGCTACAGTTGCTAAACGAGACATTATCTTGAAAGAAACGGACGGCTTAAAGTATATTGCATGTTAGATTGCCCATTCCATTTAATTATGCAATTTGAGGTTTCCATTTTATATAATGTTTAATCTCTGGTGAATAACTTAAGAGTATAGTTTTTATTTTTATGTTTACGTACAACATCCTATTTGGAACCTCTACCTCCAGCACGTGCATGTGGTGGGTCAACTTAAGTTGCCCGTAGATAGATAAATTGGATGACATGGAAAATTTTTCATGGATGGATTCTATTCTTCTCCTTGGATCCTCATCCATTTGGTTCTAGACGAAATAGGACTCAAATATGTTGACGCATAGCCCATATTTAAGGACCACAGGGTGAAATCGTGGGACTTCTAATGCCTTAGAACTTGATGATAATTTGGTAGATGAGATCTCACCTATCAACACTAAACTCAATGGTCAATTCCCACATTAATTTCTAACGTCGATTTCGTGAATCCATTGACCCACATGTCTCCATCTCCCCTCCTAGTTAATTGGAGGATACGCAAAGCAAGGCCGACCCAACCAACCTCAAGGTAAAGATTAGCCATCCATTGGTGATCGTGTGATGTAGCTGAATTTTTTTCATTATCATTCCACTTCTATATTGACCATGGATTGGAAATTTCAAAGTAGGGAAATGGATGACACAAAGTTACATAAGAGAGTTGTATAAAATCAAATAAAGAAAGGCCAGGAGTTTTGCTCATTAATTTCTTCTTCTTTTCAAGGAATTGAAAGCTGATAGACATGTACACGTGTGTGCATAGGCCACCTATAGATGGTGCAAGCCACAAACAATCCTCTTGAATGTAGGCCTCTCATTCAATTCAAGCAATGCACAAAATTTACAAGAGGCTGAATGTGGCTCAAACCTGTCTCTGTGTTTGTACGCAACTATATTTATAAATTTCTCCTGAAAAATTAAAGTAAGACTAGTCAAACCAAATCTGTGACTTTCTTTTACGCTCTTCACACAACCTAACTTTTCATCAGGACTGGTACTTTTCTTCTTGGTGAGAGGGCTTTGAAAGTTTTGATAAGTTGAAGGCAATTATGATATATATTATCTGCTGGCCGTCACACAAATAAATGGACCATATAACTTTACTACATATTAGGTTCCAGGTGCTGCCACACACATTCTTGATAACAAATTGTGTATTCTTGATTAACAGTTCCATCTTCTTCTTGTCTGGTTTGGGCCATTAAAGCATACTAAACCCTCAAGGCCAATTTTAGGCCATCAAACCTTAAAAGTATATATGGGTAATGCCATCTTATTGCTCTTTTACGTCTACCAGGTAACTTGATCAACTCCAAAGAATATTTTGCATGAGATCCACCACACCATTTACCTGAACATGACAAATTTATCACATTAATTCTCAGAGGAAGCCGGCCGGGCTAGTCCCATTGCTCTCATTGGCTGCCAAACAAGAGATGGCATGGCTTATCTACGTGACACAAAATGATAGCAACCAGCAAACAGAGCCAAACTAAAATGGCATGGACTCCCTCGCGCCATGTGACGTGCCAACATTGCAACAAATATCTCTGAGCTAAGATTCGACCTCATTAGTATTTTCTTTTTCATACTGTACCACATTCTTATCCTTTGAGTCACAAACTCGAGCACATACGTCGTCAACTTTTGAAAATTTCAATACATAGGAACATATCTGCTATAAATCATCCATTTTAGTCACCTATCAGTATAATAGTCAGGGATTAACACGGTGCACAGAGCATTGATGATAATGATCCAGGCTCTGAAGCCATTCAGCTAGCCACCAACTTCCAAGTAGGCCCCGAGCGGACTCACCTGTTGCTAGATGAACAACCTTCAGCATTTTTAACAGAGAATTAGCCAATGACATGGTTCCAACTTTGGCCAAGGAGCTACAAACTTGTGGTAATATTTCGTACCAGCAAGGGAAAATGGAGTCGTCCTCAACAAGTACTACAAAAGGACATAAACGTCAATTTGGAGCCACCTTCCTTTTAACATCAGCACCACCAAGAGGAGCAAGCCAAAGCCAATCCGAAGCAAAGCGAGACGGTGGGAAGAGATCAGAGATTATATAAATTGTGGGCTTTGGCTCAGTTGAGTTGGCCCAGTAGAGATCAAAGAAAACAGAAGAGAATAAGGGAGAGAGAAAAAAAGGAGAGCACTGAATGCTTGCATCCACCAGACCTGCTTCAAAGAAAGCAGTGAGCTCTGTCCAAGCTGGTTGTTTCTTGGCCTTTTGTGGTGATGATGTTGAGTCTGGTGCTGTTACTCTTTGTGGAACTCTTCTCATGGGACACCTGGAGTGTTGTAAGGTTCTCGCTTTTTTTTTTTTTTTTTTGGTTCTTTCTCTCTGTTATTTTTGCCTATTTTTCCCCTCCCCTTTTTTTTTGTCGTTCTACTTAGACTACAATGCCTCTACCTAAAGTGGTTCAGTTTGGTGGAAATTGGGTCTCCTTTGATTCTTCTTGAGGTAGATTTAAACTCTTAGTTTTGATTTTTCCCCTTATTGGAATTAGACTGGTTGCTTCTTTTGATATAAAGTTTTGAGATTTTACTAAAAAAATATCTTTTAAAAGATTTATGTATCTATTCTCAGTTTCTTTTGATAGGTCGGCATTGTCTTGGATTTAGTTCCTTTTTGTGGTTATTCATGGAAAAAATCGTTTCCCCCCTTTTTATGAGAAAAAGACCGTCTTTTTGTTCAATATCTACCTCTTCTTCCGTTGTATTTTGTTTGAGTTTTTTTTGCTTATTATCATCATTTCTATTGCATCTAATTATCTTGAAGCTGCTTCTCTCGTCTGGTGCTTTGCTCTGGGAAAAATTTACCGATTTTTCCAGTATTTGTTATTCTTCCTTCGCGAGGACCACCTTTTCTACCCTATATAATTTGGTTGCATTTAATGGATTTCTACTGTATGCTTGTATGGATTTCTTTTCTTTTTTCAAAAAAAAAAATCATTTTTCCATGGATTCCTACCGTTCATATGGTTTAATTTATTTCGAAGCTTGCGGTGTTCTTGGAACTCATGATATATTCACACAAGATGCAAATTTTCTTTTCTTTTCTTTTTTTCTTTTTTTTTACTGAAATGTCGGCTTTGCATTTATTGATTTGAAGTTGGTTTTCTGTGCTGTCACTGCCATTCTTAAATCTTTTGGCTTTTATTTGATCATTATGTATGTAAGTTTTAACGTGGATTTCCTCAACTTGTAAAGATTCCTTTTACGCAGCTGTTCATGTGGTCTCCCTACACCCCCTTCTCCATTGCTGGAAAAGATGCTCACTGTCTGTGGTTTCAATGCATCTCCTCCTCTCACTTCGAGATGCTGTCTTTGCTTTTGTAGGTGATGTGATCGTCCAAGTCGGGCTCAGATTGGAGGAATGTGGATTCTGGGCTTTGTGACTTGAGGCTCATAGCACCAGATCTTCAAGACCACAGGAAAAAGAGAAAAAAAATTGCTTGGATAACACAATATACAGCTGAGCAGAGAGGGAGCTATTAACAAATTGGCATCAGGGCGGTGGTGTCAGCTTAGTGCTTGTTGGTGTCCATGCTCTTCCTAATTGTTTACTAATCTAGAGGCCCCTTTGCTCCTGTTTCCTTTGCTTGATCCACTGGCCCCCGGACTCCGTGGGCACTGCCACGGGTAGGGGAAACACTGAACTCTCTCTGTTAGACCGCATCTTCGGGCCTCTTGCTCATTTCAGCAGAAGGAAATCTGTGATGCCACTTAGATCTTAGACCCAATTGTTCTTTCTTTTAGGACAAATTTGTTTGCTTACCTCTCACCTCTTTGCCTTTCAAGCTCGGCTCGTGGAATTATTCGATCTTTTTCCTGATACAAAAAGTTCACCTCTCCCACCTTCAAAGCCTCCCTCCCCCACACGTTGGTCTTCTTTATTTCAGTTGCCATGGATTGCCAGGCATGTAGGGCAGTTGCATAGCTGTGCTTATGATGAGCTAGGGAGGGGGAGCTGAGGTGTGAGGTTTCTGGGGTGACCACCTTGGTTTTGGCACAATGAAGTATATGAAGCTTGGATCAAAGCCTGATGCTTTTCAGACAGAAGGGAACAACAATATCAAGTGAGTTCTTAGAAAGCTCTTTATTCTTTTTTTTTTTTTTTCAGAATGAAAGTGGCTGTTTTTAAGATTTATTTGGCATTTATATTATTCTTCTGTCAATATTTTCTTTCCTTTCATTCATCTCAATCCAGCCTCCCCCCCACCCCCCAAAATAAAGGGAAAAAAAATCCAATATGGAAACTGTGTAGCATCAGTTTCTAGGTTGATTCTTTTAGCAGATGCATCTGATTATAGGATTGTAACTTATCGGCTTCATCCATTGTGCTTGGTGTTAGCAGTAAGCTTTTTAGAGGATCGCTAATCAGATATTCAAGGAGGTATCTAAGATTTTAGCACAAATACTGTTATTACTGTTGGTGGAGGCTGGTGATGCTGGTGGCATAAACAAATCCAAAAACAGTGGGTTTGTGATAGTCTTGTTCTCCTAAAGCGTCTTGGTCCCAGCCTACCTTTTCTATACTGCATCAGTATTAGTTATAGGTAGACTTTCCAGGATCTGCTTTTCTTCATTTTCTTAATTTTAAGGCCCAACTGGTGCAGTATGACCATGAGGCTTTTGTGGGTCCCTATCATACTTTTCACACGTGATTTGCCCACTTACTCATCAAGATATCAGTACCTGCTTGGTCGATATTCTTATTTTTCCAAACAAAAAATTGGTTTTATTTCTCAAAAAAGAAAAGAAAAGAAGGTTTGTCTCCTTGCTAAACTCTCTTAGCATGCAACTTTTAAACTGTGCTAAGCATGTTCCTTTTCCACATGCTACTGATAGTTTCAAGTTTGTACCGCCTATTAAGAATGAAATGGCCAGCCGAACATTTTCATGGTTCTGCATGGGGCTATCCTGCTCCTCTAATGAGATAAAGTTGCCTTCTTTTTCCATTAGCATTCCTACCATCAGCTGTTTGCCGATTGTGGAGATGTTTTGATGCTTTGCAACATGAGAAATTAATTGTATTGGTATTGTGGTTTAACTTTCTGGACATAATCAGAAAAATCCAAATAATTTGGAGGAAAGGGTTAAGAGTATAATTGAGCCAAATCATGCTTCTCATACTGTTTGTGAGAATTTCTTTTCAGCTCTTTGGTATATTATGGTTTATTTATTTCATTATATTTGATATTTGAGGAGAACTCTGATTCCTGACCTACAATTAAATTGACTGTGTTCAACCTGGTTTCTGAGAAGAGGGTGCGTTATTCATTCTGTAAAGTATAGCATGCTTGCTCATGTTATTACAATCGTGAATGAGAAGAAGTTGCCATATTGGCTAAAAGCATAAAACAAAATATATATTTGAAAAAGAAAAAAAAAAAGAGGGAGAGAATCTTACCGTGGGCCTTGTGTATCTGAGTGTTGATTCAAAAGCATTTTGTAGTAAATTAAGAAAAAAAGGTTGAAAGAGTCATTTTTCAGAGATGTGAAAATTATATGGGCATTGAAGTTATAGTTCCTCTTTCAGGGCTTGGTATGAGAGTTAAATGATGATAACTCTTGAGAAATATGTAAGATTAAAGATCAACAGTTTTAAAATATAGTAAGGTGTGTGGCGATTTTGTCTGAATTTTCTGGGGAGGATTGAAGAGCAAGAGATTTTCAAAGGAAAATAACTTTGATTTGGGACAAACGCACTGTTCTCAGTGCTGATCACATTCTCTAAATGGTGATTTTTTTTTTAAACTTCATGTTTTTTTTCATCCAATTTAGTTCTTAGTTTTCTCCTTTTTCATGCTCAGGATTTCAGTAAAACAATAAATATAACTCAGAAGAATGAAAAAGTTAATAAGAAGTAACTTAGGCCCCATGAAATATCTTTTATGAAAACCCTTTTAATCACTTAATTTCTAGTTGAAAAATGTGGGAGGTGTTAGAGAAATTAATCGAGCAACCCATTTAGTACGCTCTCCAGTGGTAATTATTTCATTCTTTCTGCAGTGTTTAAATGAATTCTATTTGCAGCACTCTGCAGTGCAGCCTCTTACTTGTATGTTATTAGATCTCTGAAGCATCAGGCTTAGGGCACTGATGAGATAAAGCATTCCCTGAAAGACTTATTCTTCGAATTTTATGGTGTTAAAGTTCATGACCTTTGCTCTACTGAAATATTTGATGATGTATTGTGGAAGACTATTCATTCATTCATGTGCTTTCTTGTTAGATTGGATCATTGCATGCCCTTTGTTCCTGTGCCCTCATCTTTTTTGATGGATCGCCATTGACATTTGTATGCCTGCTTCTTGGTGATTGCACTCATCACCATTATACCACGGAATTAAATTAGGCTGTACAGACCAAGTCAAAGAATTACGATGTCCATCCTATCCAGAAACACCAATTCATGCTTATACAATTTAGGGACCTACATCCATTAACCATGGTTGTCATAAAATCACCTCTTAATCTCTGTTTCGAGGTGTTGGGCCTTATTTTATAACCTTTCAGCTCTGATTTTGTGATGTTTTCACTAACATTGGAGTCAAGATTGTCAAAATTACTTTCTGCTTTTTGGTTGAAACTGGTTGCTGCATTAAAAGTAATCTTTCTCTGATATATACATGCATTGGTTTAAGCTATTAGCTTCTACTTGGCCCATCTTTATAGTTCAATTTTGCCCTGCTTGGCATTTCTAATTCTTCAAGTGCTTTGCCCCTTATGTTTTGCTACTTGGACCTTGTCCACTAATCTATGCTTCATCATACAGTGATCCTCATTGCAGTAGCTGGAAGGTATAATCAATGCTGGATTGCACTTAGACCTTTGTTGCCCACCTTTTTCACTTTTTTGGAGAGTTTGAATATTCTTTACTTCATTGACATTTCCTTTTTCTTTTCTCAAGGATCTTCTTTGAGCTGTAGTGCTTCATAATTATGCATCTTTTGTGATATTTCTTCATTGATTCTTTATAAGTACTTTTTACTGATTTCCTGCTTTGTTTTTCACACCTGTCTTTATCAAATCTTGCGTCTCATTGTTGCATTTATGAGATCCACAAAATTTGCACATGTTCAGCTCATTGTCATCCCAACTTTGTTTAATCTCCTTCGTTTCTTCTTCTTCTTCTTCTTCTTCTTCTTCTTCTTCTTTTGCAACAATCTCCTTTGTTTCTTGAAGTTGATACGACAAGTCCTGTTATTCCATTCTCTAATCTTCTGCGTACATTATGTTACTTTACTTTCCCAAGAATGCTGCCTCTTACATGCCAACCGCAGTCAATTTCCGTTGCTCTTTGAGCAGCTGAATTATCCCTTGGTGCTTGTTATCTTTACTGGTGGCTCTCTGTCTCCATTTGATGCCTGCTAGTGAATGCTTTGAGGTTTTGTTCTGTGCTACGTTACCTATGTAGGGTTGTTTAGAAGGTACTCACATCATTCACACAACTCATCTTTGAACTCAGGAATTGTCATTTGTTTTCTTGTTATATTTGCATTATGTAATGCTTATACATGGTTTAAAAAGCTGGTCTTGGTTTTGGTTTGACTAAGTGATCAAATAAATTTTTCTTTTAGTAGTACAGCTTTTGGCAGCATGAGTGAGATGACTGCACAGAGCTTCCTTTCTCATGCTTTTTCTTGTACTATGCTCTTTGCTTTTCTTCCTCTTTTCTATTTCCTCCAATTTTCCTGTCAGCCTTCCCTACATGGCCATACATCACCATCTATCTAAAATAGCAAAGAGTTTGTTGGATGGTGTGTGTTTGCTTTTTGAATACCGCTACCATCTTCACCAATTATTGACAGTGGACTTTCATGATATTAGCATGGCAGGACGCTACAATATTCTTTGCTAGACAATAAAAGACTTCATTTGATTATGGGGTCTGATGCATAAATGATACTGTCTTCCTATGAACATGTATTAGGTTCTGGTTGGAGTTTAGCTTTTCCCAAGCTTAGTCGAGTATCTGAAGTTTCTTTCTAGCTCTGGCCTAATATATTTGTTATAGAACTTGTAAGCATGGTCAAAACTAGGTCCATTTTGTTGATAAGATCCAGTTTTGTTCCATCCCTGTGGTTCTCTTGTAGTGCCTCAGGTTCACCTACTGATCAAATTAACCTATTAGTGTGAACTTGAGTTATAAGCTCTTCAAGCTTTTCTATCCCATCTGATGTGAGACTATTTTAGGGTATTACAATCTTTCCTCCTTATTAGGCACTGTCTTTGTCGCATACTATAAACTAGTCAAAATTTATCCCGAGCAAAATCGTTGGTGCTGTAGAGGTAGCTCCACGCCATGACGGAACTCTTTTTATCTACCAACTTCTGTACACTCGAACTGCCTTTCATACCATTTGTAACGCCCCAAACCCACCTACTAGCCCAATTAACCTATTAGCGGGCCGGATCCACGTGGTCTAAAAAACTCAAGTGCAATTTAATTGGTAGCAAGTGAGCTTGAGTTATAAGTTTTTGAAACTTTTCTTTTCCATCCGATGTGTAACTAGTTTAGGGTATTACATCTCTTCTTCACATGTTTAAGCCTACTTGTCATTGTTCCCCATAAACTATTAAAACTTGAAGAACATCTGTTGAATTTGTTTTGACTATATCAGAGTCTAATGTATTTTTCTGAAGAATGATCTTGAAATGATTTTAACTTTTCAGGTTTGTGGCAACTGAGTTGGCTACTGACATCATTGTTAATGTTGGGGATGTGAAGTTTTATCTACACAAGGTAATGACCCTACTCTTATTTTGACATCTCTCTACTTGTTGAATTCTGGATGAAGTCTGCATGCTTGATTCAAAATCTCTCTCTCTCATGCCGTGAAAAATGCCTGTGCTGGCCTTCCATGAACATCATGGACTTCCTCACATCTGAAACTCTTTGGATACTTGAGCTTGTGGAAGGAAAATATTTTCTTCAGTAGATTAACCTCATTATTATTTGCATTATTGCAACTGATTAAAAGAGATGCTGTGATTGCTTTTGCTCAGATATGGCCGTATGCAGGTATCCTCAAAAAGAGTCCCCAGTTTTGCCATGTTATAATTCCCCAAATTGTATCAGGAAACACCAAGCATCTTCTTCACACTGACCATTATCTTTAAAATAAATGAATTGATAAAACTCTTATAATGCCCATGCATCACTAACATGTATTTAGTCTGCCTCATTACTTTGAGTTGAAAACCCATAACCATAATTATCTAGGCTTAGCTTTTAAATCCTCATTCAACAATCATTGCTATTGGATGCTACCTGCAACATTACAACAAATCTTTTCCAAATCCTTTCTTCCAACTTCCACCGACGTCTGCTAAGTCTTTTAAGTGGTAGATTCCAGCACTTTTTTTTACAGATTTTTCTGAGATCTTCATTGCACATGCTTAAGTTATTTGTCACTTTGTCCTCAACCAGTGTAACTGTTGCATCCATTTAAACAATCTTTCTTCTGGTTTGGCGTTCCTTTTTCTATCTTACTTTTATCTAAACATTCATTTTTTTGCTATGTTCACCTTATTTTTGGACCCTTTGCCCTCCAATCCTCTTCCTGTAATGTTGTGAGCCCTATTGCCGAATTAATAGAATCTCCCTTAAGGTGCCTAGGCATGCACTGCTCATATTGTGCTTTTGAAGAGTGTCTCCAATTTATTTATTTAGTTCTGGTTGTACATTATTATTTCCATTGAAATTGTTCCTCACATCTTTTTTCCCTACTAATTTTATGCTTTTATCGTTCGAGTTTGTCCTTGATAATTCAAATTTCACATTTAATCTTCTCCTCTTCTCATTTCTTAACATAATATCATCCACAAACAGCACACAAGGACATCTTGAAACTTAGCATTACTTGCCTCTATGACTAGTGCAAGGATATGTAAGTTTAGTGCTGATCCTTAGTGTAAAATCTGTGGTGACTGGTAATTTGGTCTCTCACTATAACTCTTGACATTTCCCACTGCCCAGGCATATGCGCGCTCAATTATTTTGCGCTTTCATCAGGTTGATAAAAACCATTTAATCAGGAAATTTTTTATTTTAACTTTATGCATATATGATTCTCATTTGACTTACGCATGGTTCATCTGGGTGATGTTTGTCAATAATGTGGTTTCTATTTTGATGTAGAAGATACTTTGCATGTACTTCACATTATTTGTTTCTTTTCTATGACAAACAAAATGAATAGAACTCTCAGAATGCCCTTGCATCCTCGGTTCCAAAACATACCCTGGACTGGTATACTCACTCCAATGATAATCTTCTACTTGTTACCCTTGATTTAAAATTGTCCTGTTCTGATTTAGAAGGTTCTGGCTTATCAATATGGTAAAGTCCTTGGCAGTTGGACCAAGAAACCAACCATCATCAAACCTAACCTTCATCATTTTATCTACTTATTTGGGCCTGAGAGTTAGCACATTATGCAGCTTATTGCTGATGGGCCGTTTAATTAGGAGAAAAATATTGTATTCTGATCTCATTCCTATGTGAATCCTATTCACCTGCTTAAAAATAATCTAGACTCTGAAAGCTAAAAGGATTTTGCCTTCTCTGTTTAACCTCTCCCTGTTGATGCTCACATTTATTGTGCTGGTTGATATGCAGTTTCCACTCCTGTCCAAGAGTCCTCGCTTGCAAAAGTTGGTGGCAGCTACCAATGAGGAAAATAACGACGAGATCAATCTTCCTGACATACCGGGCGGCCCTGCAGCCTTTGAAATATGTGCCAAATTTTGTTATGGCATGATCGTCACCCTCAATGCTTACAATGTAGTTGCAGCTCGCTGTGCAGCAGAGTATCTTGAAATGCACGAAAACATTGAAAAAGGGAATCTCATCTACAAAATTGAAGTCTTCTTAAATTCCAGCATTTTCCGCAGCTGGAAGGACTCGATCATAGTTCTTCAGACCACAAAATCGCTGCTGCCTTGGTCTGAGGACTTGAAGGTCATCAGCCACTGCATTGACTCAGTTGCTTCCAAGGCCTCCATAGATCCTTCTGAGGTTGAATGGTCTTACACCTACAACAGAAAGAAACTTCCATCTGAAAATGGTCTTGATCCACATTGGAATGGTGTCAGGAAGCAACAGACCGTGCCAAAGGACTGGTGGGTTGAGGATCTCTGTGAGCTTGAAATGGATTTCTACAAGCGGGTTATTATTGCCATCAAGAATAAGGGGCGAATGTCCAGCAAAGTTGTTGGAGAAGCTTTAAAAGCTTATGCATATAGAAGGATTTCAGGTTTCAGCAAAGGTACCGTGGCCCAGGGAAGTGATGTTGTCAAAAGCCAGACAATTCTAGAGACTGTTGTGTGGCTCTTGCCAACAGAGGTAGGATCAGTTTCATGCGGCTTCCTGCTCAAGCTACTGAGAGCTGCATGCTTGCTGGACTGTGGAGAAATGAGCAAGAAAGATTTGATTAAGCGAATAGGCTGCCAGTTGGAAGAAGCTTCTGTGTCCGATCTTTTAATTCCTGCTGCAGCTGGGGAATCCACTATATATGACATCGACATGGTTTTAGGCATACTGGAGGAGTTTATCATGCAAGACAACAGCACTGCTCAAACCAGCCCACAGGCCACTGAGGAACTTGCGGAGGCTAGGAGTCCAACCTTTGTTTCCGGTAGTTCAAAGCTCGCTGTCGCAAAGCTAGTTGATGGGTACCTTGCTGAAATCGCAAAAGACCCTAATGTGACTCTTTCAAAGTTTGTTGAACTTGCTGAAATGGTATCAGTTGCTTCTAGGCCAGTGCATGATGGACTTTATCGTGCTATTGACATCTATTTGAAGGTAAAACCTCAAAGTCCCAGGATGGCATAGGCAAAATCATGCTCATCTTACAATGAAATTGCTCACTACATACAAGAAGATTTTACCATGAATAGGGCAATTGATTTTCTATCTTTCATTACCATAGCCACATAGCTGTGATTAGCTCTATGCATCCTTCTTGGCCACCCATTCCTGATTAAAGGATATTCCGGTAGAACTGTAATCCTCTTTCCAACCCCCTTCTTAACCCACCCTTTTTTTAATTGGAGCATCCTTAGATCTTGTTGGCATGTTCGTGTTCACAATGTTTCCTTTTATGCAACTCATGTACTTCCTCATGTAAATCCTCGTAGTGTTTTTCAGTCTTCCTACATGTCATCTCAACATTTTTTAAAAAAAAAACTACTGTGTTCATTTGTGCAATTGGGTCCTCTTTATTGCCCTATTTCTTCAACCCAACATCATTGGGCATATTGACTTGCAATATAAATGATCAAACTGAGACA
Organism: Metroxylon sagu; assembly: GCA_017589505.3. Taxonomy (NCBI): domain Eukaryota; kingdom Viridiplantae; phylum Streptophyta; class Magnoliopsida; order Arecales; family Arecaceae; genus Metroxylon; species Metroxylon sagu. Next base: position 35,205 of record JACVBY030000251.1, read on the forward strand.
TTAGGAATTCTGGGGGCCTCTTCTTTAATGTTTTGGTCCACTATCACATTTCAGATACTGCAAATCTTAAGAACCTCATTTTCTGACAGTTTTACTCCATAATATCAGTTCTTTGTCCTGACTAGCCTCTGGACATTTTTGTGCATTCTTTACAATTTTTCTTTTTTTCCATTGGCACTGGAGCAGGAGCACCCAGGTCTAACAAAGAGCGAGAAGAAGAAAATATGTGGTCTAATGGACTGCAAGAAGCTGTCTGTGGATGCATGCGTGCATGCTGTGCAGAATGAACGCCTTCCTCTCCGCGTGGTGGTTCAAGTGCTCTTCTTTGAACAGTTGAGGGCCTCTGCTGCTGCTACTGCTGGCAATGGGGCTGACATCCCAGGAAGTACCCGATTGCTACTACCTCAGGAGAATGGTGCTTCTTATGCAAGCTCAAGATCAGCTGCCACCACCAATACTGAGGATGACTGGGATGGTGCAGTTGGAGACGTCAATTCTCTCAAGTCTATGAGTTTGGTTGGTAGAGGTGGAGGGAGTGAAAGGAGCGGTGGCGGCGGCAACGGAGTCAACAAGAACAGTGATGAGAAGGGCAATGGCAAAGTGAAGGGAATGCTGATGCCCAAGAAGATACTAAGCAAGCTCTGGTCAAGCAAAGGGCAGGGTGGGGAGAACAGCAGTTCTGACACATCCGAGAGCCCGGGTTCTGTTAACCTGGAGGAGACTAAATCTACACCTTCAAGGAACATGAGGCGATCAGTTTCATAATGGGAAGACTATGGGCATTTGTACTTTTGATCTATTGTTTCCTCTGACATTAGAAATGATTTTAGAACAGGAACAGCTCGCACAAGAAGCCAGTGAACTGAGTTCATAAAGGTTATTTTTCTGGCTGGGTTCAAGGTCCTGGTCGCTGATAGCATGCTACATGGTATTCTTAGTTGTGGGATTTGTGTATGATGACCCAGTTTTGTTTGCCTGTACCATAAAGAAAGAATAGCTATGCTTTGTTTCAGTAAAGTCTATATGAGATGAGTTTGATGAGAGTTTGTGGTCATTTTGCTGATCTCTCTCTCTCTCAGAGCATCATGGGGGACATGAACTTCTTGGTTTGCGTGGTGGAATCCTACAGAGCTTGCTCTTCTTAGTAGGCATCCAAGGTTTGGTCTCTTCTGATGTGGATGGTTGGCTCTGAAATAATTTGACAAAGTTGTTCCTTGGTTGCAGATGTCTTGCAAAAAGGCCATAGACCTCAGAAATTTGTCGGTGCAAGTTTGAATTTGAGCATGTTGCAATCAAAGTTTTATTAGATTTTTTTTTAAGAGAAACGGGTGTAGATAATGTTGAATGTGCGTGAAAAGAAGTTTTTGAGAGGTATGAGACGGGTTTCTATTCATCTTTCCCTCTGTTTTATTAGTTATCTTTCTTTTACAAGGAAACCAACCGTTCATAGCGTGGAGAGGGGGAGAGGCATAGGTGTTGCGTTATGATCCAAGCCTGACGCTAATGAAGGACCGGTCTAAGAACGTGGGCCAGGAGTCATCACGTTTGGTTGAGTCCAGTTTAATCTTTCTTGGAACAACCCTTGTTGGACCAACAAGTTGGGTTTGAGTTGGGTTCAAGTCAAGTGAAGCTTTAGTTTGGATCGTTATGATAGCTTCTAATTGCGATCATATCGTTAATTTCATTGAAGGAATCCATGGGAGAGTTCAGATGTCCTTCTAATGTAGCAAACAACTGCTACAGCATTCATTGCCATCGCAATATAGGTGACTTAAATAGCTCTCTCAAACAAAAAGGATCGTAAGAAAGGGAACTTGAGGCATCCAATGGACCTGGCTTGATTTAATATAAATTATGGCCTACATTGGTAGCGAAAAAACTTTAGAGGGGATAGGTTAATTATCTGAATACTCTAAAATGAACGGACTTATTCCCTCCCTGTCGCGGGACAAGTCGTTTTTGGAGTTGCAATGGAGGAATAAGTAGGAGGTGGATTAGGGACAGAATAAATTGCAATTAACATGCTTTGTGTTTCGCGATAATTTGAATTTTTCTCATGAATAAAAAATTATCCTCTCACCTTTTCTTTTTTTTTTTTGTATATTAAAAGTGAATTTTTTGACAAAAAAACAAAGGGGAACAGGGGATTGTCCCCCACTTATTCTCCGTCCAGACGTGGCTAAGCACGCGTTATGCCTTCAACCTCCTTGTTTATCCTAATTGCAGGTGTGTTCTATCTTCTGACTTGGATGACAACGGAGGTTTCTTTGGACGATTGGACCATAGGATTGGCATTGATTTGACCTAACGTTGGTATTTTGTGGAAGGTCATTGGTCTTTCTAGAGGTCTTGGAGCTAGAGACTGATATCTGTCATCACATCACATTTCTTTTTTTTTTTTTTTTTTAAGTGAAGGGGAGGTTAAAAAGGCCACCACCCAATCTATCGAAGGAAAAGAGGATTACAGGAGGACATTAACTCTCCGAGTTATCGAACACAATAAGTTAAAAATATACAACCAAACAATAGCTGGACACAAATGCAATTGAGCTCAAGTCAAAGATCTCTTGTGAAGTAATAAATGACCCATCAATCTATGTCACCAGGACACCACAACAGCTGATTAAAATAGCCAAGGTCGATCAGTTGAAAGCCGAATAATGGAGGAGGAGGGGAAAGGATGAACAGAATATTTCGGGCAACACAGTGAAGAAATTAAGAGCCTTCACGACACAGGATACACCATTCATTGAAGAAATTAAAAGCCTTCACGACACAGTATTCCATGCCACTGCTCCTACGTGGAAATATTTGGAATTCCTTTCCGTCCAATATAACTAAGGAACAGTCTTTTTAAAAAATATTTTTGAGAGTAATGTTGGCTGAAACTCTTTTCAGAAATAATATCTGCCATGCCATGTGAGATGCTAGTTTGGCATGGTAGAATATTTTTTTACGTCATGAATGGAAAACATCCGTTAGATAAATGATTTTAAGTGCAACTGTGTCCCACATTTCAAAATCAAGGCAGAAAGGCTCGATGCACATCACGTTTCTAGAACAGAACACCCACACAATTCGTTTGTCGCATCTTTTCTGGAGAAAAAAGAACTGTGAAAATGGTCTCCAACATTTCAATTTGAAGGTAAAACGGCAGGTGGAAAGCCCCCAAGAAGGAATGACAAGAGGAGTGAGGAAGAAACGATGAGGAGAGTAGAAAGGGGCCAAGGTTCCAGGAGCAGGCTCACGCCGAAGGCCTTCCGACGAAAACAATGACAATTCTCGCAAACGGAGGCATCGTGAAAAAAGTCATAACTCCCCGGAACCCGGTGATCGTTTTGATTGGATTCATCTCAAACAATTATCACTATTAGATCTTGGCATGCATCATGCACGCTACTGTATTTGCTGCATGGCTACAGATTTTATTAATCCTCTCCACAGATTGGTTTATATGCACTTCGATGATGTTTCTTTTTTTTTTAAAAAAAAAAATGTATTTATGATTAGGACATGCAATTCAAACAGTCAATAAACATCTCAGAGTTTGAATCATGTAGTAACAGAGATATAAAGCTTGGGACAGCTTTGAGGGTTAACAATTGAGGACCTGTCATGGTTAAAATGTGGTCTTCTATTGTTACTTGTGCTCTGGATCAATACTCGCAACCTTCTAGAAAGCTAATTCCTACTTGAAGCCCAAGCTTGAATATTTGCTAGACTTGCTGGAATATATATATATATATATATATAATATGAATATACATAACGCATGGGTCAAACCTTTGAGTTTCCAACAATAGATGTTATTAGTTTTCAGGAAAAAAATATATTTTGAGTTCTCAAATTTTTGATTGTTATAATTTAGTTTCTTATATTTTAAAATTATTATATTTCTAATATTATATGGATAATTGACAATCCACATGTTAATATATCAGCTATTTTGTTAATTTCAATTAATCTCATATAACAGAATGCAATATTCTTAAAACAAGTTTGAAGACCAAAATACATTTTGAGTGAAAGTTTGAGGATCAAAATATTTTTTACCTAACTTATAATACCCTAAAAATGGCCTCACGTCATACAAGAAAGAAAAGATTAAAAAGCTTATGATTCAAGTTCATTTATTACCAATTAACTTGTCCTCAAATTTTTAAGGTCACATGATTTCAGCCCGCTAACACATTAATTTAGATCAACAGGTGGGTTTGGAGTGTTATTAATGATATCAGAGCCAACTTAGGCATGTGAAAGTTAATGGGCATGTACATCAAATTGGAAAAAAAAAAAGATTGAAAAGATTAATCAAGGACTTGTAAGTAATATTTTTGCTCAATATTTTCATGTACAAAGTATAGAAGCACCAACACAGGGACGAACGATTTCATTGTATTTTCAAATAAAACAAAAATATACAATATTATCGGCTTTACACCACCATGCACCTCTTCATAATTTTACTTTTAATCATCGGTAGATAATTTTGGCTCTATTTCCATACCCATTGGATCCAAACGTTGTCATAACTCTTGATTAAAGCTGAACATCAGCAACTCATACTATTTAAACTGGTCCAAAATATTATAGGCTTGGGCACTAAAAATAGACTTATAAAACTAAACAAAAAATTAGACTCAATAAAAAATTTGAACCAGGGTTAAGAAAATTAAAAATAAAAACTCAACCCTAACCAATCTGAAATTATATTATATTATTTTTATTTATTTATTTATTTATTATATAGATATTGGTCTATTAGTAAAATTAGAAGAGTAATCAAGCTCATCAGATTTATTAAAAAAAAAAAAATTCAAACTAGGGCATTACTTGATCAAAAAATTTTGCCAAAAAATTTTAGTGCAATGATCATATTGGACCAAAGCTAGATATGGGCATTAGGCCTAACTACTAGCACATACCCTCTTAGCTAACATTTGATCAGAGCTACTCCTGATGTTTACAAGAGTTATGTTCCCTTCAGCTACCTCGCCGTCAAGTGCCACAATTAGCTAACTCGTCTTCAAGTCCCACAATTTTTCTTTGTCAAGAAGCATAGCGAGGATAAGGACATGGCTCCCCTCCAGGCTACCATTGCTACTTTCAAAAGAACAAAGAAGTAGAGCACAACAAAGAAGACAGAGTAGGGCACGGAATGGACCAGTGGATTCTTTTTAGCAGGGCAGCACGCATGCCAGTTTTTCCATTCCGTCCTCAGGCCGGGCTCGCTCAAAATCTTGGATTAGCGTGCAACCGTGTGCATGCGCGTGCACACGTGTGTACAGCCTGGGTCTGTTAGGAGATATTAAAACGGTGATGTCATGCAGTCAACAACTACTCATTTTTCAAACCGTTTAGATTTTGAAATGTACAGGGGAAGCAAGTACAATCTTTACTCAGAAGATAGAAATTCTTCTCTGTAGCCGTGTTTTTCTCTGGTCAATGTTTCTAAGATCTCCATTCTAAATGCATAGATTTTAGGCCAATTATAACTGATGTTTGGGCGGTACTTGCTTAAAAGACCTAGTAATAACTAAAAGTAAGGGGGTCCATATATTCTTAATAATAAAAAATCTAGGTATCCTTGAGGAACACAAGCACAGGCATGAGAAAAAATAAAAAAAAAATTTAAGCATCAATCCTTTCATTAGCTCAATTAGGGAATACCGATCCTGGGCTTTACAAGTGTTTAAAAAATAATTTTTGATTCCAGAATATGGGGTCAAAGTGTTGACAACCCCTTCATTATGTCACTCTTTTAGAAGGTCACCTTTTAGCTTTATTGACTTGGGTACCATAGATCGTGGACATAATCTTGAGAAAGAGTTGTGCAGGCTATTATGCGCTTATATGGTCAAAATTCAACCTTTGGAGCCCAGATTGTTAGATTTTGAGGATCTAATGGGTGATCTAAGGCCTCTTAATATCTATTTCTCAATCTCAAAAATAGTGGAAGAAATAAGCATATTAACGTATTTATTCCTAATTTGTAAAAAATTCGCAATGATTTTCAACATTCCCACTCATTATGATCTTCATACTAACAATATCACAGTATCCTTGTCTGATATTCCCATCTGGTAAATAATATCCCTCAAATGCAGTGCACCTTTCTTAGCATTAGAAAGACATCTTCTTTTGGACAAATTGATGGATCTCATCTGTTTGGGATGAAAGTCAACCGTAGGTCTGATAACTTTAACTGCAACTACTCCAACAAGTGGGCAGAAGTCTTCAAAGAAAAGAGTAGGCTTAGTAAGCAAGTCAGTATACTCCTTGAATAAAGATTTGGTGATGCCGGTCTCCCTTCAAAAGTCAAGAATTAGGAACCTATATGCCTTCATCGGATACTCAAATGTAGCCTTAATGAAAGTTGGCAAGTTCCTTGGTGGATCCACGGGAGGAGGTGAAATGGTGAACCACAAGATCTTCATAGGCATGCAAGTGGCAACAATCCTAGTGCCATGGGGTCTGGGCATCATGCAGATGGTGATACAAACACACTTATCGGTATGGGGCTTGCCAATCTTGTACCCCCAGTATCCCCACCTAATGGGAATGATAGAAAGCTTGGCAAGGATGATGGCATCCTTGATGATGATGGCGACTTCCTTGGAGCACTTGATGCCAAGTTCGACATGGCTGTTTCCATCATTGACGATGATGAAGGCCTTGAAGCAAGTGCATTGGTTGATGCAACTCTACTTTTTGGATAGGCATAATTCTCATGACTTCATCCTTGAGCTGAGGGTCAAGGATGGTATCTACAATCTGGTGGTTCTTCATGGAAAGAGAGTGAAGGTAGATTTGTTCCTTGATCACATGCTCCACTGGAAAGTGCAATCAGTGTGATGGAGTTAAAGGAGCTAGGCAATGTTATCGCAGGCCTGAGCGCATTGGACCTGATGATGATTGCAGAGAATAGCGAGGCAAGAAATAGTGAGATTAAGAAAGGTTTTGAGCTTGGATATTTTTCTTGAGATCCTTCTTCCAACTTCTTTTTCATTTATTCCTTCTCTCTTTTCCCTCACAATAGCCCACCATCAATTGTACAGGCGCTGCTAAGATTCATTGGATTTAAGCCATCTTTAGTGGTAGGAGATATGGTAGTAGCATAAGCCATGATGATTTATCGATTAAATCATCAAAAACAAGAATCCAAATGTTTGTACTGGAGCATCGTAAATTATCAAAAACTTTTCAACCATGCTAAGGTAATAGCATCAGTTATAATGATTCCTCTATTGAATCATCAAAAATAAAAGTTTAAATGCTTTACACTGAAGCATATAGGAAAAAAAACTTTTCAATCAAGCTAAGCGACAAACATAACTGCCAATTTCAAAGCCTATGACTCTAATACAATATAAAACACCATATTTTCGATGTAAATCAAATGCATTGGCCTAAGATCCAAACAACATCAATGTAAAACAAGTAATAGCAATGAAAAAAAAAATATTAGACAGAAATAAATATATATTAAAAATAACAATAAGTCAAGAGTGTATCGTTAATTCAATCTTTTTGTCTTCTAACTTTCTCTCTTATATACAAATGCATCAAGGTCACGTGAACCCAGCGGAACTAAAACACATATTTAAAACTCTTCATCTTTATCATACTGAGAAAAAAATTCAATCATATCTTATAAAGAAGAAAATTCATGCCCTATAAGAATTAGAAGCGGACTCTTATTCATTCACTCCAAATTTTGTTAGCATTAAAACTAATCTTTAATTTTTAAATGTTCGTAATGAATTCCAACATAATGCAAAGAGAATTGGTTGAATTTGATTAGATTTGAGTTTAGTCCAAAAATTTCAAATGTTAAGCAAGAGCTTGAACATTCATTATGCACTAAAGAGAATATTAAATAATTATACAAAATAAGAATTTAAAAAAAAAAAATCTTTCAACTATTTTTTTTTTTTTTTACATCTTACATTTTTTTAGATATTAGACATCATTACAACATATCAATTTTTTTAATAACATTTTAATAATAAATAAATCTCATCAAAATTTTTGTCATTACAATTTTTCAATTAGTTCTCAGTAGCCTTTTTTTTTTTTTTTTTTTTTTTTTTTTTTTTTTTTTTTTTGGCTTCACTCGAAAGGCAAAGAGCGTAAGGCGTATATGCAGCAGTGAAGTGGCCTCTTAAAAGCAAATGTGAGAAGGCTTACCTCGGTATTCCTCTTACTTTATATAATGATGAACTTTTGATTGCATTAGAGAAAAAGGTGTACATCATCTTGCACTAATTTTCGTAGTCAGTATCATCCACTCATTCGCATGTACAATGCATCTAGTTTATTCGCTCTCATATCCACCAATGTACAATGCATGCCATCTAGTTTCACCATTACAGATAGAGCACGTGCCAATACGTTCCGATTGGGTGTACTTCATGTGGTATTCGCATGAAGGCACAGCTTATAAACCCTGCGGCGAAGGGGAATCGAAGTACCACCAGAGGCCTCTCCATGGGGCCGGAACCGCGAGACCCCAGACCGGCCCCCACGAGGCACTTGTTCTCTCTGCGACGCCAGCCGCTTGGACTCACGCAAGAACCGTGGACATAGCAGGGGCCCCACGTTTCTTGTCCCCAAGAAGTGAAGGCACGGTCCCCAGAAGTGAGCCACCACGCTCCGGCGAGGGACTCCTCTCCTCCGCCTCCACACGGGGGCCCACCAACTTTGTGAACAGAATACGCCCGTGCAACACGTCACATCCAAGCGGTGGCCTCGTCCCCGTCAGTGGGTACGTCTGGGTGCGATTCCAATCCCGTCTCCATTGCGAACCGGTCGCGTCGAAATGACGTAAATGCTCTTCTCCGATTTGCGTTCTAATCTCTCCGTTGCGAGGTATTTTTATAATTTTGGCGTATGGTGATGAAGGGCAAGGCAGACATTGCGACCAAAAGATAAGGTGGAGCAAGCGATCAGCGCGGGTGGATTCGTATCATTTTCCTTTAACGAAACGAGACGCAAAAGAACAAGATCACCATCTTTTCATGAAAAAGAAGAGGTGGCTAAGATTTGACGAGAATGAGAATTTTAAAGAGAGGACACGGAACTTACAAACGAAAACAATAAAAAGTCAAGTCCACTCCCACCACATCTTCCCCTTCGATTCCATCCCATATCTCCAAACCGTTGCAAAATTTTTTTCCCCCAAAAAAAAAAAAAAAAAAAAAAAAAAAAAAAAGAAAAGAAAAAGAAAAGCCGAAGCGAGCCTTATCCTTCCACAGCAGGGGTAACATCCGTCTAAATCCCGTTTCCGTTTCCGTTTCCGTTTCCTCCGTTAATAAAAGAACCCCCCGGTTTTCCCTTTTCTTTTTTTTTTTTTTCCTTTTTTTAAAAATTTTTAAACATTTCGAAGAAAGGTAGAGAGAAAAAAATCCAAAAGATACTGGTGATCAGAACTCCCGGGGATCCACGAAAATGGAGCGCCCGGGAGTAGCCTTCGTCCAGTCGCCGAGGGCGCCGTCGCTGTAGTCCTCGGCGAGGCGCTTCACGCACCACAGGTCCTCCGCGCACGATAGCCTCCCCCAGTGGGGAATTCCCCCCCGGAGCGGCTCGCACTCAGCCACCTCCGTCGCCACCACCCCGCAACCCCCCTCCCTCGCCATGTTGTGCGCGTGCCGGCACAGCACCCTCACCATCGCCGCCGCCCGCTGCCCCTCGCCGCCGAGGCCGTAAAGAAAATATAACCCAAACGGTCGAAAAAGGTCCGGCACCGACGGGATCCGCAGCCACGGCAGCGCCCGGTCCACCGCCCGCGTCGTCCGCGCCAGCCCCCGCCGCCACCGCGACGCCCCCCGAACCTCCAGCCGGAACACCTCCTTGGAGTTCCACACGCTGACCACCGCCCACGACTCCGGCGGCGCCTCCAGGAACGCCTTGATGCCCTCCCACCGGAACCCCGGCTCCACGGCGAGGTAAGTCCCCAGGGAGAGTTGGTTCGAGAGGACGGCGTCGATGTCGCGGGGGAAGAACTCGGTGGTGGCGAAGCGGCGGCGGTAGAGGATCTCGGCGTCAGCGGCGGGGAGACGGAGGATCTGGACGCGGCGGGAGAGAGGGAGGCGGTGGGCGAATACCGGTTGGACGAGAATCGCCGGTGTCCGGAACTTGGAGTAGCCGCACCGCTCGGTGAACAACCTCACCGACGCCTCGTTATCCTTATCGGTGGCCATGTACGCGTACTCCGCGCCCTTCTCTTGGAACCACTCCTCCATCCGCCTCACCAGCTTCAGAGCTATTCCCCTCCGCCTATTCGAGCAGATTAATGATTTTAAAAAATGAGGAACAAGGAATGGCATAAGTTACTATTAATAATAAATTATTAAGGGAAGGAGGAATAAAGTGGGAATAGATGTTGGGCTCACCGGTGGGAAGGGGATACGCGGAGGCCGAGGAGGTAGGCGGCCTTGGTGTAGATGGGGCTCGGGGTGTGGTGCCTCGTGGGAGCGCCGGCTCGGTGGGGCTTCTTCCCGCAGGCGACGGTCTTGATGCACCCCCGCACGAGGCCTACGATCTTCCCCTCCGGCCCACTCGTCTCCGCTACCTTTACAATGCATTTGTATGGTTACTAAACCTCACTGACTTAAAAGCAAACCCCACCCGCAGACATACTCGAGAAGAAAAGTAGAAGAAGAAGATAAGGGTGGCTACCAGCATGAGATAAGCGGGGGAGTGGCGGACGCGGCAGACGGGGTCGCCGAGGAGGTCGGTGAAGAGGGACATCTCACCGCTGGGCCCCACCTCGCACATCCGCTCGACCGCCTCCACCCCGAGGCAGTCCCTCTCCCGGTCGAACTCCCTCACCACTATCCCTCCTTCGTCCTCCTCCATCTTTTTCCCTCGCTGCTGCTGCTGCTTCTTCTACTATATTCCGGATAGAATAGTACCAATATGTATCTCTGCTTGCTTTGAGACCAGTGGTTAGTTATGGAAGGAGAGAAGGAAGGAGAAGGGATCACGGCTGGGCGAGCCAGATCACGTGTAAGGGAGGAAAAGGGAGGGAGAAATATCTATCCTTTTGCCTAACTGAATCGTGGGTCGTGGATCTCTCACGCAGTGCACTCTTTTGCGGCTACGCTCCAATACAATCTTTTGCGTTGGTTCGGGACGGTTGGGGCTATGTTTGGGTAGCAAACCAGTTGATCTTTTGGAGCGTGAGGCTTTAATGGGCGAGGGGGGGGGTGTATTTATACCAGTTTTTCTGCTGGCCGTGAGAGGTGAGAGAAAGGCCGTAGTGGGGCTCGGATCATGGGACCTCTATTCTCTCTCTCTAGAATCCTCCCTTTCTCTCTCCTCTGATATAGTAGAGTAATAGTACTAATGATGATAATAGAAGGCACATAGCTTGAGAGCAGAGAGTAGCAGGAGGAGAGGGTGGGGTTAGGGTTCGGAAGGAAATGGCGGCGATGACTACTGCGCGGGACCCTTGTGTCCCCTGCTGCAGGTGTTCTACATCTCATTAACCCATTCCCCGTCAGCATCTTCACTATCCATTATTCATGCCACCTACTACTGGAATGCATCCATCACCCATTGACTTCGAAAGCGTGCCTAATTTTTATCGGCGCACATCGCACACATGCACCAAAAAAAAAAAAAAAAAAAAAAAAAAAAACCACTGAAAAAATCATCATCAAATGCATGCAGTCATGGCACATGAGAGCCATAGACTTAATAATTCCTAGTAATGATAATAAATGAAACGACGGAGGGGGCGGCGACGTGGCGGGAGGGGCGCCAGGAGAAGGGGAGGGGCCAGGGGAGGGGCGCCACGTGGCGGGGGAGGCGGCGGTTAACGGCGCGTAATGATGAGCGCGGTTACGGCCGTCACGGAGGCAATTAAACCAGAGTGGGTGGCGACGAGGAGCCGCCGTGTCAGTTGTTCCGCTGGACCACACCTACCGATGTGACTCTCTATCGTGACGGAGGGATGGCAGCGAACGGTACTGTGGCGCACGCAATTCCTACAGTGTCCCGCGGGGTAATTTATTACTAATAATAAAATAGATGGCAGGAGACAATGGATGATTCTACCACGGCTGCCATCCAACCGTTAAACTGCAAGCGAGAGGTGGGAGGCCAGTCTTTATTACGGCCGAAAGCCGTTTCCAGATGATGGCAATCATTGGGATCTTCTCTCCCATGGGGATCTTCTCTCTAGAGCCAGAGGACGTTTGAATGACCATGACAGGTAGGGATGGATGGGTTATGTGTCGATCGTTAGAATGTTCACTCACGTAACCCCGGGCCCAAGTCCACCTTCCACGCGGTTCATCATGGACTATATGATGTATTAGCTGAACAAGACTGCAAAGTACTTTACGTTTGATCACATGCATGCAGGTTGGTGTTAACTTACTTGGCTACCCGCTGTTGATTGGATTATATGGCCGGATGATGGTGGTACAAGATTCTTATGTTGGCGTTGGGACCAACTTACAGTTGGCAAAAGTGTTGGGTCGAGCCTGTTTTTGAAGTAGAATAATTACGGTTGCTCAACTTGGGTGATAATGTGATTGGCGTGCTGGTGGTGGTTGAGCTGGGCGCATGGCTTCCTCGTTGGCTACTCATTGGATTTATTTTAATTTTGGCGATCTAGTAACTCGTCTAGTGACTAGTGGTTTTGGAAAACCCAAGCCGGTGTTTGGCAGATGCCAGCGCATTTTTGGTTTTAAAATCAAAACGATCCAAGCATCTCCATTTCTGTGCGATTTGGTCACGTTGAACCTACGATGAAATGAAATAGTATAACATC